>JAAGVU020000008.1:3423776-3436881 GCA_011763525.2 Mormyrus iriodes | reverse complement strand
TATATATAAATAATAATAATAATAATAATAATAAAAGATTATACTGTATGTGTATGTGAAACACTCTTTGGGAAAGATGCTTTATATAAATTAAATTAATTGCATTGAATATATGCCATGACCCTGTACTGAATAAGCAGTTGGGAAATGGATGGATCAATGAGCTGAATATATATGTATACATTTACCTCACAGGTTACATAAACAAGTATGAAATCAATGGTTTGCAGTCTTGGATCATTACCCACATCCTGTGGTTTGCTAATGCCTATCATTTTCATTGGTTTTCCCCTACCATCATTATTGACAATTGGATCCCCTTGCTTTGGTGTGCCAATATTTTGGGGTATACTGTTGCTACTTTGGCTTTTTTCAAGGCCTATATCTTTCCTACCAATGCAAAAGACTGGTAAGTTTTTTTTTTTGGAATTTGATTTCTCAATAAAGAAAAAAATTCAAAAGCTCAAATGTTAACCAGCTTGTAATTTTGCAGCAAATTCACAGGAAATTTCTTTTATGACTACATGATGGGAATTGAATTTAACCCCCGCATTGGAAAATGGTTTGACTTCAAGCTGTTTTTCAATGGGAGGCCAGGTATTGTGGCCTGGACACTCATTAACTTATCTTACGCTGCCAAACAGCAGGAGCTGTATGGCCAAGTGACAAACTCCATGGTTTTAGTGAATGTGCTCCAGGTAAGAGGTTCCCTGTAGTTACTACTTTGTTTCCCTGCTATTATTTATTCATTGTACATAAATTTCACCTGGAAGGCCTCCACCAGTATTTTTCAAGTATTGCAACATAGTTTATTGTGGAGTTTCTTAATGTGAATTAGTTTGATTTCCTCTTCTGTGAGATCATTGTCTATGTTCTGATGATAACTTTTGCAGGCAATCTATGTCTTGGACTTTTTCTGGAATGAAGCCTGGTACTTAAAGACCATTGACATCTGTCACGATCACTTTGGCTGGTATCTGGGTTGGGGAGACTGTGTGTGGCTGCCCTTCTTGTACACCTTGCAGGTACATCTCCCCATATATGCCACATTAGTTGCAATTGTGTCAGTAGACCATTATTTTGATGCAGCAGTATCTAGACAACTAAGATTTTAATTTGTTGCAGCAGTAAAGCAGAATTTTGTGTTTATTTGATAAAAAAACAAAGAAGTAAAAGAGAACATAACTTCAGTGATAGTGGCTAGCAGTCCTTACCAAAGCACAATCTATTTGATTCCTAGGGCCTGTATCTGGTATATCACCCAGTGCAGTTGTCCACCATCCATGCCAGTGGGGTCCTGCTCATCGGGCTCTTTGGCTACTATTTGTTTCGCATCACCAACCATCAGAAGGATCTCTTTCGCCGTACAGATGGCAACTGCACTATCTGGGGCCGCAAGCCGGCATACATAGAGTGCATCTACAGCTCAGCAGATGGTCAGAAGCACCACAGCAAGCTACTGATCTCTGGTTTCTGGGGCGTGGCACGGCACCTGAACTATACAGGTGACCTGCTGGGCTCATTGGCTTACTGCTTGGCTTGTGGTGCCACCTACCTACTGCCCTACTTTTACATAGTTTACATGACCATCCTTTTAGGGCACCGGTGTATTCGTGATGAACACCGTTGCCACAGTAAGTATGGCAAGGACTGGATACGATACACCAATGCTGTGCCTTACAGACTACTGCCTGGAATCTTCTAAGTTGATTGAACAGAAGAAATTTAAAATGTATGTCTTTCTGTAAGTTTATGTGAAGGTCTGTGTGTATGAATGGGTGTGAATGTGTCACATTATCCATGTGTATCTTTAAGTAGTATTTGGGAAGGATGATTTTTAAAAAACTAAAATAAAGTGATTGACTAAAATCTGAAAACCTTTTTAGAGACAGTGTTTTCTTTTATATTTTACACTATGCCACTTGTACACACTTTTTAGCACTAATGCAGTGGCTCTTCACATTTTTACAGTTGCCAGCTTTGGAAAATTCAGAGTATGTCATTCAGTGGATATAATTGTATAAATGCTTAAGTAAATGAATATTTTACTCAAGGCTTGCTCCATTGTATGCTATATAATCCTAAAATATCTACTAATGAGGTGACACGGGATTGGAAGTTTGAATTCTACCCCGTATGTGTGGAGTTTGCATGTTCTCCCTGTGTGACATGGGATTCCTCCACATGGTCCAGTTTCTCCTCACAGTCAAGAAATATTCAGTTAGGCTAACTGGGATGGTTTTTGCATTATATGGAAATGTGTCATTCAATGAACCCTTCAGAATTGTGGGCCTTCCTCTAGAATATGACAAATTTATTCTAAGAGAAATTAATCAGACCATTAAAAGTTGCATAATGAAGTATGTTATTGCTTTTTGAAAAAGTTTTTCCTGACATTTACGTTATATGAAGTCATTATGCTTCGATGAAGCAATATTGACTAACTTGTGACTACCTAAAGACTTTTTTTCGCTCATTTCCTCAAAAGACATTTAAACAAAAAAAATATTCAACATGGGAGTAATGTATTTAAAAGTAACACATCTATTATATATGAATACTAAATGTTATGTATGTATTACAGTCCCATAACCCTGAGCAAGATAAACGGTTAAAATTCAATTGTAAGGGAGAAGGGGTCATGTGTCAACAAATGAAGGGCAACCACTACATCTTGTAAGGTGCAGTGGAAGTCTGACTTTGAGCCCTATGTTGTGGTGAGAAGAGATTGCCCTGAATATTTGAGGGGTTTGGCTGGAACAAAGCATCTCAGACTATAGAGCTTGATGCACAGGTAAATTTAGAACATTTTGTTGCTGTGGCTCACCAAGATAATCTTTAGTAAAAGTGTTCATATCTGAAGTGAATTTAGGTTTATTCAGCAATCAGTTATGTCATTCAATGTTAAGTGATAATCATGATCATATTGATTATACTTTCAAATGCTTGCTTCTCCCTTTCAGGAGCATGACTTTATAGATCTGCGTTCATGATTCATATGCCTTGTGCCCCTAGCTTTGACATCACCAAATTCGATTATAGCTTCAGTACTATTTATCCACACTAAAGGATGAGTTCCACCAAGACTTGTAGTAAGGGCTGGCCCAAGCGAACTAATCGGCTGCTTAGGGCCCAGTGGCCAGCAGGGGGCACCCCATCTGATCATCCTGTGAGAAAGGTGACAAATGAAACTAAGTTAATCTGCTATTGTCTGTAAAGACAGATCGAACTCGATTCACTTTTCACCTGCAACCTGATGACTTTATTGTGATGCATTTGTGTTCCTCAATTCACTTACCTGGACGAGTTTGACCAAAGCTTTCCCAATAACTGAGATCCAAACATGATGTGTATTAATAAATATTTCCTTTAACACCTTTAGAACTGTACATCACAATGAAAATTATAAAAGTGAAAAGCTTTTGTTCCTTTGTAAGAAATACGGTCTTATCCGTGCCTCTGCTATAAATGAATTAAGAATAAAGGGATTCCTGGAAAATATCCAAGATTCATAAGCTCCGTGTTTTATGACACTAACCGTAAAAAGCCGTCTCTGTTCTTTATCACCTGCTCATGTAGGCCAGCTGTTCTTTTAACTACAAAGTCCAAGAACTATATCCATGACCAAAAAATCAAACCTGAAATCCTACTAGACCGTAGCACCTCTCCAACCAGTTACGTAAAATAACTTTTGTATAAGACAATGAACATATTTTCCTGGAGTGGATGAATACGTTTATATACCTGGGCACCTTAATTCCCCGCCTCCTCTACATTAGTGATTCTTTTCCTTTTTGTGTACAAGCCTCAAAGACTTTTTGATGTAGAATATCATTGGCTAATTTATATAGATTCTGCCATGCATTTCATTCACAATTTTTTTTTACAATTGTCAGGTGTCTTGCTGGAACTGGAACGGTTTGAAAAATATAAAATGGAATTTCCATTACGGCGTAAACAGCATTAATTAAAATTATGAAAGAAAACAATAAGACAACCACTCATTTTTCTTGAGTCAACTGAGCAGGCACATCTGCGCCCTTTTTGCTAGGACCATGCTAGGACATCATGTAAGGTTTTACTCTAGTTTTTAACATGCCCTGAGAGAGTGTAAGTAATGAAATGTTTTGCCTGCATTTAAAATGAGTGTAACAGTCTTCAGCTAGCGAGAGATAAGTAGTCAATTTTCCTAGATTCTGGCTCTCCTTCCCAGTTTACCTCACATTCCCCTGTGACAACTATACACAGCTACACTACAAAAAAAAAAACATGCAAGACTGCTATTTTTCTGAATCTGTGCATCTGACGGCGAATGGAATCTTGTTTGAAAATTCATGACAAATTTTAACAGCATTCCATGTTTCTCTGTAACAACACAGAATACAGAAAATTAGGCATTCTTCTCAGCTCAGACAAGACCTAAACTGGCCCAAATACATCCCATACTTCCACTCCTCTTCATAAAAGCCATTTTGCTTAAATTCCACCTCCACCAAACGACGGTATGCACACAGCAAATATCGGCATATGCACAAGAAGCTGAGTCACACATCTCCCCAACCCAGACACCAGCCAAAGTGGTCATGACAGCTAATAGACATTGAATATACAGATTTTTTTCTTCAATGCCACTAAGACTCAAGAAAAACAAACCACAATCCAATAATACACTTGGCTGGATTGTTTACATTTATTGACTGAGTTTACTCATTTTATATAAAATCATTTACATACATTCTCATGAAAAATTTCCAAACAAGTCTGAATTCTCATTGGGAAAATTTAAAAACTTTCATATTTTCTTGGGAACAAACAAAAGTACTTTTCACATGGTGAAAAAAACACTTATTAGATAACCGTCCATCTGATTCTAGTTAGTCCTATGGCCCTAAGAAGATCTTGGTGGTGTATAAATGCCCATTAGAAAACGTCATCAGCAAAGTGCTTTCATTCAGTTTATAGTAATGTCCATGCGCATCCAAGTACTTAGAAACCTTCCAGCAAAAAGGGGGCACATTTTATTATTCAAGCATAATGAAGATATTTGTTAAAGCAACTCACTGTAATTTTCACTCCCATATAAACCACTGAATCACTGACCATTTAAATTGGTGCACTGAGTTATGTGAGGAAAAAATGGAACTGTTTCCAAAAAAATAAACAAGAATCCAAAATGAAGCCTGTATCACACCTTCCCTGCAATGAAGACAAAAATTAAGAAATAACATCCAAAACTGATATAAGAAGAGGAAAAACTTGAGCTGCCCACATGTAGTACAACAACGTTTGTAATCGATTCAAACTCTCGCGAGCATTTCTTGCAGACGCTATCACAGATTTGCATGGGGTTGAAGCGATTTGTCTTTATTTGCTCCAAACAAATCTCTGCTGTGATCCTTTCGGTGACATCATATTCAGCACATTTTTAGATTGAGAGTCTCAGCCCCAGTTGTAAAAATAAATCTTCTGCCAAATTGGTAAGTACTCCATTAAAGGACCTAAATGAAGCAGAAAGCAGAGAATGCTTAGGGAATGTGGAAATGCAAAATTGTTTACTAAAGTAACTTCATAAACGGTATATTTCCGATGCAAAATTGATGTTACAGGGTATGTGTTACAACAAAAAATTTTGCAAGGCTGTTACAAACTTAATACATACGTGCAACTAATCCAACTCCTGGGATGTTGTCTGCCAACAGCTGCAGCAGAAACAGAATCTTCGTCCTGCATTTTTTTTTTAAAAGTTAGTTAGAAGGTCCAAAAGGTTGTATTTGTTCTCACCTATATACTCACACAGACACACACTTACTTGCGTCTCATGGAGAGGAAAGGAGAATGAGGCAACCAGCCAATTTCCCCATACTGATGAATAAATCACCTCTGTTCTATTTAAGTTGGATATAGATTAAAAGAAGGCCTTCCCAACCTTTTGATGACTGCAGACTGCATATTATTAGAAAAATATTTCCAGCATCACAGCTTGTTTCCCAACTGCTTACTAACTTTTGCTCACTATTACTAGTGGCCATTGAATTAGTTTATACTGTGTGGACATCATGGGTTGTAGAGATAAAAAAGGTGGTGTGCGGGGTGGGGGTGAATGTATGATTTATATGCGTTCTGTCCCCCAATGCAATATTGGCTGCATACATGCAGTTGGGAACCCCTGCATTGAAAGACAAAGCCTGTATGTACAATGTATAATGTAGAAAGAATATTAAATGTAGAAAGAGTATATTGCTTGCTTGAAACCCTCTTCTACTCAATCAAATTATCTCTATGTCATGAAACTGGATAACTGAATGATAATGTAAATACTATATATTCAGTCAGGGCTGTGGCTATATGTACCCTATTCTTGGAAGGCAGGGTACAACCTAGATGGGATGCCAATGTACTCAGACTCTCTCACATTTTTACCAATCTGGGGTGATTTAACATAGAGGGAGAACCCCACCGCAGTGGAAAGTATGGAGTCAATGTTGCCTTGGAAGAATTAATATCTGTATCAAAATCAAAGACTGTAGAGACTGGAGTATGAGGAACTTACTCGGAGTATCTGTCATAGAAAGGGGACCTGAGCAGGTAGTAGAACAGGAGGAATGCTCTGCGTCTCATCTCTGCTTGCTCCCGCCGATTCAGCAACTTCGTGTCATTCATCAGACCAAAACTAAAGACAAACATTGCATCACGTCTCACATTCTGTTATCACTTCTGAAGCACTTTGCAAAAGAGCGATTACAGGTTATTAAGCTGTTAATGCTGGAACTTTCCATTTTTTTTTATGGAAACCAACCAGAAAATCTTTACCTTGTTATATCCAGAATCCCAGATATGAGCCATGGTTTCCATGACCGTCTTCCACAAAGTCCAAGGAAGAGCACTGAGACACAGCTTAGGAGAACCCTCAGAATGAAGACGAAAGGCCCCAAGAAAGGCTAATGCTAGCTAACAGTGTGTCTATTCAATATAATTGCTTGCAACTTCCAGTCCTTTTAATTTATTCCTCCCTCCCCAGGAAAACCACTCCCCCATTAACCTGACCCCTGGGAATCCTAGAAACAGAATCTCCTCTGATTAGTCCCTCTGTAAGAGCTAAGCTCCCTCTTCAGACTGCACCTCTATACACCATGCAGGACAGATAACTGTAAATAAGAGCAGGGCTGCCATTCCCACTACCAGCAAAGGGGAAGTGTCAGGTGTCCAATAAGATAATTAAGCTAATTTTGTAGCAGCTAAGATTCTCTAGTTAGTCATTCCAAATCTAAATTTGTTCAATTGTTATGGGACCCTTGATCACAGTCATTGAAAGAAACAGCTCAGGTCTGAACCTTCACTTGGGTTGCCGAGCTCCATATCCGATCAGGAAGCTTATACATTCCTAATTTGTCTTATACTTATAACTACAAAGACAGAATTAAATAATTCTTATTACAACCAAGATACTTTAACGACAAACAGCAGTTGTGACAGGATACAGTGCACTAGAGGCCGTGCAATATACAGGGACTCTGCAATTGTCTCCTGAAGGCCCAGGGGTGTGGGGGGGTGGGAAACATCATCTTCCTGATGGCCGAGTCTCCTGACCCGCTTTGGGGCTCCCCAGAGACGGATGTGTTGCGAAGGACCTGGGCCACACAAAGATGGGAGTGAGTACTATAATGACCTGGGCGCACTTTTATAAGGAATGAGCTGACTTACCACTGCCCAAGGGCCGCATGACTCTTCCAGATCGCTGGCCCACAAAGGACACATCTTCCTCATTCTCTGCTTCTGGAAGGAGACAAAAACGCCAATAGGACTATAAAAAGTGATACAGGATCCTCCATCTCTCCATGCAGCTTCCAGTGAATTTATTAATGTCTCTTTGTTGGATACATTATCAAACTGAGAACAAATAACAGAGAGTGTCATTCGCAGTAATCCAGAGTGCTACATGCAATAATAATCCAGTCTTTTTATAGTTTATTTTATATTAGTGTGTGATTATTATTAATCGTGCCGTTCTTTTTAACTCTAATTTTCTCCTATATCTTGAAAACTAACTCTGAGAGCTGTGTACAAGAATTCTAAAGTACTTGTACTGTCCTGTACCTGTGCAAATGGCAATAAAGTCAGTCTGTCAGTCTCAGGGGTGGGCAGTCTTATCCAGAAAGGGCCGTTGTGTATGCGGTTTTTCACTGCAGTTCCCCAATTAGAATACAAATTAGAGGACTGATTGGCTGTGGAGTCCTCACACCTGAGTTTGACCAGCTGATCTAGATCTTTGATCTAGACAGTTCTAACCCCACAATGCTGGATGTGTGATGTGACAGTGGGATATCATCATGGACAATAACAGTATGTGATGGAATATTGTGACTGTTTCTATACTTTAAAGGATCTGGGCTCTGACCTCTTTCTCTGAGCTGAGTATCCCTGTCCAAGGGAATGATGGGAGGAGACGTCTGGATACCGGACTTGTACCAGAACAGAAGAAGGATGCGGAGGACTGCTCTAAAACAACATGAGACACTTTCAAGCATGTTTTTCTAATAGCCTCTACAAGCACCACACTTCCATCACAGGCTGCAACTCATGCGCACTCATATGTAGATTCAAGTTAACATCTCCCCCATCCAGCGCTGCAGAAACATTACTGAGCAATATGTTCGGACCCAGAATGATGATGAATGACAGATTTAATGTCACCTTTTCGCCTGTGAAATCTGCCCAGCAATTTATGGCTCCAGCCAAATCAGATCCAAAGGTGTAGGAAAGGATCAACTATGACCAGCAATTTTTATTAAATGTTCTTTTTATATTTCTGCCTAATGTGGAATATTTTCCTGTTTTTCCATTTTCTCATTCTGTCTTCAAAAAGGGCAATTTTGTCACACATTGCAAACCCTCATAAAATGTTAAAATTTAGCACTATTCCGCATACATCAAGCAAAAAAAATGATGGAAAATGGAAGAAATCAGGCCCATTATTTTTAGTTTACAGAAACACTATAATATGGGTTGACTAGTTATAACAATCTTTCATTTTTCTATTATGGAAAAAACAGTCATCTCAGAAATTTTATGGTTAGTGTAGATTTTTTGTGAAGAAAATAGACATTTCTGGAGTGGAGACGATATGTCTTTACAAGGGAGTAAAGATTTAGTACATGGGATCTAACAGGCCAAAATCAGTCTGAGTTATTTCAATGATCCAGACAATAAGAGGCAGAAAAAACAATTACAAATAAAGGTGTTGATATAAGAGCCTTACTTTGCTATCTGGATGAGAACAATGACCAGCCAACGGCCCCCTTCACCCCACAGTTTGGTTGCTCCCATCTCAGTGAAGACCTCCACATACTCAAGGATGGTCAGCCAGGTAAGCAGCTTCTGCTGCGATACGGGCTGAAGCAGGTACGTTATGTCAGTGCATGCAGTCAGAGAATATGCTGGCTCACACTCGACAGAAGACTCAGCATAATGAATGAGCAACGTCTAGTAACGCAAGTGAAAACTTCAAGTCCATCATGTCACCAAGAGACTGCAAGACAAATTTATGCAAACTGTTCTAAACAAATAAATGCAAATTGATTTTATACTCAGTTAATTATTAGTTATTATTGTTAACTGCTTTTCAGGAGGAAGGGAAGTATTATGTCAACTAATAGCGCAGCTGTGAAACACAGTCAGTTTTGCCCTGCTTTCCCTGTAGGAACGTGCTTATGTAAAAGCACTCCTGATATATATGCATGTGAATAAACAATGAAATGCAGGAAAATTAGAGCCTTGCTTCTGTAATATTCCAGATCAGATAAATGCATCGTTCCACTTATTATAACATGTAAAACAAGAGAACTGGCTTCACTCCCAATCTTCATATAATTCATAGAATGCTGGACCATGGTTGTGAATCATTACAATTAAGCTGAGAAAGGTTGCACTTTGCATAATCAAATTGCGTTTGTTGTGTCAAACGTCTCAGCACAGACATTTCGGCCGATGCCTTCTTCAGTGCGCTGATGACGATGTGTGTTTCCAAACGTCAAACAGACACACTCATGACCGCATCCTCCTGGACAGCCAATAGTAATTCCACTAATGTCATAAAGGGCATCACCTGTGCACACCCCCAGTTATAACAAATCATAGTTACACTAGATTAATATGACATATAGACATAACAGGAATACCTTTGTATCAATTCATCCTCACACAGGATACATACATATCATATAAACAAACAAACAAACAGGAAATTAAAATCACAGGAAGCAGGTAAGGGAGAAGTTTTCATTTGATGAATGGGGACTTTTCCCTTACCTTCTTCCTGTGATTTTAATTTCCTGTTTGTTTGTTTATATGATATGTATGTATCCTGTGTGAGGATGAATTGATACAAAGGTATTACGATAAAGCAGCAAAGACAGATGCACTTACCAGTGGACGGGTGCAGGACAGTCCTTTGCGCAGTATGCCATCATTCAACAGCACTAGCAAATTGGAGGCGGAGTACACTGAAGGACAGAGAAGCAGTTCATATAGACACACAGATTGTTCTGCTGGTCACACGATTCGAACCCACTGTCCCTAACCTGCAGAGCAACACACAATGCAAATATACGTACGCACGCAAACAAACACACAATACCAGTCAAAAGTTTGGACACACCTACCCATAGGGGAATAATGTATTTGCACTTTTCTCTACATTCTAGACATGAATACTATAAAATAACATATATGGAATTATGCACTAGCCAAAACAGTATAAAAAATGTAAAAAACAAAAACAATTGCTCTGCGCGTTGGGACTCAGAAGATTGCTGGTTAAAATCCCTTGGTTGGTAGAGTGGTCCCACCAATAGGCCCTTGAGCAAGGCCCTTAACCCCAAGTGCTCCAGGGACTGGCTGACCCTACTTTCTCCTCTACACCAATTTCATGAGGTGGCTTACTGGGATGCTTTTCCAGCTGTCCTGAAGAAGTCCCTACATATAGGCTGAGTACTCACTGGTGACATTTCCTTCACTCTCACTCCTCCCAAAACATCTCTCCAGCGTTTAGGTCAGGTGGCCTGGCCATGTGATGCAACACTATCACTCTCTTTGTAGGCGGCTAGGCGTTTTTCCAATTTTTGACTGGTACTGTAAGTATGACAGTATGTAACAAGGACATGAACCTTACCTAACTCTGACAGTTCATGAGAATCTGCAAAGCGACCTGTGAAAGGAAAAATATTTGTTTTCAAAAATATTACTCATCTTCCAACTGCTCATCACGGTCAGTTTTGCTGGAGGGAGTCGGGGGATTGGAGACCAAGGGACAAAACTAGGATGGGACGTCAGTCATACGCTACAGGCAATTTACAGGTGCCAAAACCCGTAACTGTATGTCTTTGGACTGCAGCAGGAAACCAGAACAACGTACATTTTGCATTAATTTACTAACTTGCAGTTGGTTTAAATGACGGCTAACAAAATAATCAAGAAAAGAACAATTTTTCTAAGCAACTGTACTCCACATATTTTAAAACTAATTTAATTTCCGTGACCATATCCTACAACAGGTAAAGAGCTTGTTTTTAAATTATTTCTTTTTAATATTTCTTCTCATAGCATTTCCAACTTGAGTTCTATAACTAACAGGCTGTTTTTCGAAACATTAAACTAAATGGATACTCTTAAGATAAACCTTTTTAAAAAGTAAGTATGTCGTGTACAACATGCACAAGTCACCGCTGATATTACTTATGGCATGCAGAGAGTATTCGCTCCCTTGTTCGGGTCTGACACCCAGACCTAACCAGTTTTGGTTTCACTTCGTGAGACAGCGCTGCTCACCGGCAATGAGATAGGACAGCGTCCGGACCGTGCTCTCCAGCTGGGCAGTGGCTGCCGGATTTTTAGTGACATATTCCTCGTAGCGCTGATACAGACAGGCCAGCTTCTCCGCGCATTGCGCAGCCATGGCGCTCCGCTGCCGAATAAAACGAAGGACTCCTCAGTAGGGTGCTTCCACGTCCTGCGTTCACTTCCTGGGACCACGCTTCGGCTTCCTGTTAGCCGAAAGGAGGGCGTTTTATTTTAAAGAGAAAGAAAACCTAAATAATAGTGCCTCTCTATACAGTACGTCAATCACATTTATTGATATTGTGATAAATGGCAGACGGAGGCATCACATCACATTTACAATTACCCAGCATGCTACACTATTGTTACTCGGTGGTCAGTAACCTATTCCATTTTTATAAAAATTTATACATATAAAAAACCCATAAACTATTATTCATACACCACCACACGAATTGGAAAAATAAGTAATTGATTGTGATTTGTGTTTCATGCAAAAAAGATTACTGTCTAGTGGTCAGATGGATAAATTGTGCTATATTCCAAATGATGAGAACTCGGTAATCCTGGTATTGATTCCAAATAATACTTTGTACTGCCACAAACTTCCCTCACTGACTCTCACATAAAAAAGTGCCTTAAAACCCTTATTATACCTTCTTATAAATACAGGGTAGGCAGCAACACAACCGAAGTGAATATATTGAATACTTAAATATTTATCCTTAAAATATTTAAGTAATTACAGTAAGTTTTAAACTGTTAGAATTGTCCATGCTAATACAGAGTACATTATGAATGTGTTGTTGCACCTCGGGGGGTTAAGAGAGGCAGGCGGCGAAATAAGCTGGAGTAAAGTAAGCGGTGGGTTCGATATTCGCCACACTTTCACAGATCATCTCTGTATTTACTGTATTGAAACATTAGAAAACCAAGGAAATTGCACATTCACAAATTCGTGTGTGTTTGTGAAATCACATGCACACCTTGGTTATTAAATTATTACATCCAGTAAATTGTGAAAAAGCAAAATAATGCAGCTCCTGGTGTTCGTTCGTTCGCGTTCGTTTGGCTTTTGACAGTCCGCGTCAATTGTGTTTACTCATGTTCTTTGACCACAGGCTGAAATTTAGTAATGTTTCACCTACATAGAAAAATAATGGATATGTTAGCTTATACCACTATTTACAGTTTTACGAGTGTTAGTGGGCCCTGTTTGTGCTTGTCATTTCTTGTAAGTATGTAACACATTGGAAAAGCGTTTCAAAGTGTT
>JAAGVU020000008.1:3403814-3415261 GCA_011763525.2 Mormyrus iriodes | reverse complement strand
TCGCGATGCAGAAGGGTCGATTTTATAATGCTAAGCCGTGCCTTTATTAGATGCGTGAATATGTTTACATCGCAAATTTATCATGGGTGTGTTAAGAATCAGCATTTGTCATCACTTTGTCGGTATTGGCAGTGTATATCCTGATGTTATAGGTCAGGCTTAGTGCCTGTCTTCACTGCATTTTAAAGACTAAGAGTGTTTAAATGAAACTTACTGGTTTTGTCAGAATAGAGACAACTGTTGATGGTGATCGTCTATTAATTTGAATCTTATATTTCTAAAATATAACTGTAAATATTACCTTATTAGTGTATATTTTGTCCTTCAGCAGAGGCCACAGGAACAGGAATTTAATATGGTTAAATAACAGTTCTGAAATTGCTATTTCAAAGTGTATTTGCCATAAACAACTACAAATCTGCAGGGTATCATTTATTGGGGATGGTTGTCCTTATTCTGAAACTGAAACAGGGAAAGTGGCTGCTGCTGGTCCCCTAATGTGGATGGTGCCAGCAATTGGACATTAGCTACGTATATAGATGCTGGATCACGTTCCGACACCCAGTACATGAACAGGCCACCTGTCATAGCAGTTATACCGACGATCAGGTTTGTGGATTTTCTTGTTCACATATTTGCCTGTAGGTTAAAATAATTCATTGTTTTCAAACGCATACCTGAATAATTTGCATTGTTTTCTTCTTTGTGTGCTGCATGAAGAGTTTCTCAGAATTGCAGTTCAACTTTGCAGTTTCTGACCTATGATCCAGATGGGGACAACGTGGCGTGCTTGTATACAAAGAGGCCACACTGTCAGTCTTGTAATCCACGTCCAGACTTCTTTCTCGATGAGGTAAACGACTGAGTCAAGGTTTGTGTTTGAATGTCCCTATTTGGTTTTTCTTTTGCTTTTTTTTATCTTTTTATCTTTCTTTTGCTACAGCAAAACTGTGATTTGTACATCAATGGTTCGTCAAGCCTGGGTATGCATGTATTCGAGATGGTGGTGGAGGACTATCCAACTGAAGACGTAACACTGTCCTACAATGATGGCGAAACTTCTATGAGATTTCCTGGCTCAATACCATTGAGTCAGCTACCTTTACAGTTCTCTGTTCAGAGTATGCACTTTTTTGTAAACATGACAGATCCTTCTATTTATATTGAATAAAAAAAATTAAATCAGATGTTTTGCTTAGAAAGCAGAAAATTGCTAATGTAGCAATATTCATTCACTTAATGTTGTAAGTACATTTTTAAGGCATTTAAAACAATTTTTTGTTTAATTTTAGTTGAGCAACCACTGGAAACCTGTACCCCTGGAGTTGTTATTCCACAGTTCCTGTCTCCTACTCCAGCTCAGGGAGATGTGCTATATACAGTTGTTGGGAGTCCCTTTCAGTTTACTGTCAGGGCGCAGGCAACCAGTTCTGTGTAAACCAAACATTGTACCTTAACCTCACATCGCATTCTGCTATTTTGAATTTTTACAACATTCTGTACAGAACACATTCTAGACTTTGTGAGGCATGTTCTCTAAGTTCTTTCAGAATCTTATCTCAATATACAATACACAATAAAGTGTTAACATCAGCAAAACTTTCTTATGTGCGCAGCACAAAACAAATTTATCATCTGCATTCATGAGAAAATAACCTAGTAATCATTTGTCATACCTGTATAATCATCCTTACAAATTTGCATCATATACTTTATTAGTCACCCAGTTGTGTGTGTTTTGTGTTTGCCTGTTCTGTTGTGCAGGATATATGATTTCCAGATCTCTGGTCCTCTGAACATGACAAAATCACTCTACAGCTATAGTTCTGGAATTGCCCTGATGCAAGTAAACTGGGTGGCAGAAGATGCAGATTTATACAAATATGTTCCATTTTGTTTCACAGCAGAAACAAATATCAGGTATGAAAAGAATGGATTTCTTTATTCATCATTTTATGGAACTGAAACTTAAGTTAATGTACCTCCTTTTACTTTCCAGTCAGTCTGAGATGAGGTGCATTGTTGTGATTGTTATAAAATCAACTTTGCAGAAAGGTTAGTGGATTTTTTTCTTTTTATGATGGTAAATCATATAAAGTAAAAATATTTAAGTGATAAAATAGCGTAATTATGTAGGATAATTATTGATATTGCCTTGTAGGAGATGCAGTAGTGTCTTGCACAGAGAACACCATAAGCATTGCATTGAAAAAGTCTGCAGTGAGGGATCTGGAAGTTACTAATTTGTATCTGAAGGACCCTTCCTGCTCACTCACTTCGAATGAATTCTACATTATGGCAACAGTGTCTATGAATTCCTGTGGCACCGAACTTGAGGTAACTTAGATTATTAATAAAAATGTACCTGTACATTTTGTATTGACTACAATGGAAAGAGAAATTTTTGTTCAATTTTGATTTTTTTTAGGACACTGGTGACTACATTGTCTATAAAAATGAACTGTATTCAGCTGAAGCTCCTGATACAATCATAACAAGGAAGCAATTTGTGAAGATACCCTTCTCATGCAGCTACCCTAAAGTCGCTCAGGTTATGACCAGTTTTAAGAATTACAAGTCAGTCTTTGTATTTACGGAGTCTGCCTTTGGCAGTTTCAGCTACAGCTTTGACTTTTACACTGACAATACTTTCACAACAAGAATTGCACCCAGCACTTACCCTCTGGAGGTCCAACTGATGGACATGGTGTTTTTGGGCATTGATGCCTCCTCCGACCTCCCACAAATCCAACTCTTTGTGGAGTCATGCAAGGCCACTCCAGATGACAACCCTGACAACCCTTTGTACTATGACATCATCAAAAACGGGTGAGGGACACTAGATAGCTGCTGTCCCCAATAGCTACTAGAAACATCTACAAATAAGTGACCACAATAAGTTACTCCCTAATGATTTCTGTAAAGAGGTTAAACTCCAGATTACTCACCCATCTTTGTAAATCAATTTTACATTCCAAAAATTCCAAAAACATTCCAAAATTATTCTAATTAATGTTTCTTTAATCGATAATTATTCTGTATTCTTTTCTTGTTAAAGGTGCATTGAAGATCAAACAGTTGTTGTTTACAAAAGTAATGACACCCAATTCAACTTTGAAATCGAAGCTTTTAAGTTCAGCGGAGACTTTAATGAGGTAGCAAAGCGTTTTTTTTTCAAATGTAGGGGCAAATAGTGTATAAAATGTCATACTTGACTCCATTAGCGCACTGCTGTTCTGTTACTTTGTCTCAGGTGTACATCAGCTGTATTGTGATCCTGTGTGAGATTGACAGTCCCAATTCAAGGTGCAGTCAAGGCTGTGTGCAAAACCCTGTATTGCGTCACCGCCGACAAGCGTCTCTGGAAACAGAAAGGCACTACATTTCCCAGGGGCCAATGCATTTTAAGTCAGCTTTACGGAGCTCAGGTAATACTTCTGCGTGTGTGTGTGTCTCTCTCTAAGTATAAGTCACTTTCATACGTATTTTATTCTGCTAATGACAGCTTGGTCAAGTTGTGTTACTACAGCTACAATGACTAATTTTATTCATTTTATAACAGATCCTTCAGGTGATGGCTCAAACAGCTTTAATATCTCAAGTATATACACCATGGCTTTTGTGGGATTTTTTCTTGTCGCCATACTAATGCTGGTTGGAGTGATGGTCTACAGAGCTAAGAAAAACAAAAACCAAGCAATCAGTCGGAATGCTCTCCTATCCAACACAGACTAAATGGTTTGGGAGGATAAAATTTAATATAATTTGATATATAGGTAACACTTCACTTGTGAAGGGGCTTAAAAATGTAGTATTATCCTATTACTCATGTGCATATTACTTAACAACAAATTAAGTCTTTCTTGAACACAAATTAGATCAGTATTTATCATGAATGAACCGTGACATCTCAAGCAATTGCTATATTTGTTACTATACCTGTTAATTCTGTAAACCTTTGTGAACTTATGAAGGAACTACTGCAGGAGCAAATAATGAATAACACGTGAAATGCTGATCTCACGTTCGTTAATGATTAATGAATCATGACATCCTTCATCCCAAGAAGCTATTATATTTGTTAATATATCTGTTAATTCTGTAAATCTTTGTGAACTACTGAAGGAAATACTAAGAAACCACTGAAAGGACAAGTAATCAGTAACACAAGTGAAATACTGATCTCATATTTGTTCATCATTCATGCATCATGAGGCATTTTTTATCTCAAGTAGCAACTGTATTTGTTCATGATTGAGGAAAGCCTCAAATAATAATGAAAGTGGGCACTGTAAAATGCCTACCATCTGCTGTCTGTACTTAAACCATTTTCTGTAACTGCTTATCCCATTTGGGGTTGCGGGGGGCCCAGAGCCTATCCCAGAGGCTGCGGGATCAAGGCAGCGAACAACCCAGGATGGGGCACCAACCCATCACAGGGCACACTCACACATGTATACCTACAGGCAATTTGGTAACTCCAATCAGCCTCAGCATGTTTTTGGACAGTGGATGGAAACCAGAGTACCTGGATGAAACCCCACGACAACACAAGGAGAACATGCAAACTCAGCACACATGAAACCCTGGTAGAGACTTGAACCCTGGTCCCAGAGGCATGAGGGAACAGTGCTGACCACTGCACCGCCAATTTTAGTGTCCAAAGAGCAAAGACCAAAACAAAAATATACTATGTGAGGAAGGTTAACTTTAATGGTATGAAATGGAAACTAAAAACTGTAAGCTGGATTGAGTTAAACAACAAAACTGTTGAAGAAGCATGGGAATTTCTTATAAGCACATTATTGCAAGCGCAAGAGGACTTTGTTTCCAGAAAAACTAAATCTAGGAAACTGCAACTAAGGTGGTCTACTACTGAAATCAAAAATAGTCAGGAGGAAAGGGGCCCTGTTCCACAAATGGAAAATAACTAATGATGACAGAATTAAACAGGAGTATCTAAGTCTATAGGCTGAGTTAAAAATAATATTAGACTCGCAAAGAGGAATGTTGAAAGGAAAATTGCATTGGAGGCTAAGGATGATGTTAAAAGTTTCTTCCAATATTTTACCTCGATGAGAGCTCTAAAAGCTGAAATCACTAATCTGCAGGATAGTAAGGGTCTTATAAAATGAAAATTAAATTCCTATAGTTAATCAATTTAATGATTATTTTGCACGGGTATTCACTGTAGAGGATATGAGTAACGTACTGACTCTTATTCCTAATTCAGCTTCGTCTATGACTAATATATGCATAACTGAATCTGATGTGCTAAAAAGCTTAGCTATGGTCAAAATAAATAAATCACAGGACCCTGATGGCATCTTACCTATAATTTTGAAAGACATTAGGGATATTATTTGGCTACCTTTCACTTTACTATTTCAGAAATCCTTATCTGCTAGTGTGGTACCTTCTGATTGGAAGCATGCTAATATAACGCCCATATTCAAAAAAGGGGATAGAAGTAATCCATCAAACTATAGGCCAGTTAGTTTAACTTACATAACTGGAAAATGAACGGAAGCTATAATCCAAGTGGTAGTGGTAGATCATCTGGATTCAAATAACATTCTGAGGGATAGCCAACATGGATTTAGGAGATGTAGATCCTGTTTAACTAATCTACTTGAGTTCTTTAAGGAAGCTACAAGAGAAATTGATCACAAAATGGCCTATGATGTGATGTACTTAGATTTCCAGAAGGCCTTTGATGTTGTCCCCCACAAACAGCTCCTGTTTAATCTCAAAGCAGCAAGGATTTTAGGTACTGTAGCAGATTGGATAGAAAACTGGTTAACAGACAGGAAGCAGCGGGTAGTTATTAGAGGCACAATGTCACAGTGGGCCTGCGTTCATAGTGGGGTACTGCAAGGTTCAATTTTAGGACCACTGTTATTCCAGATATTATGATGCTTCCATGAAAAACTGGATTATTAAAACAGAGGGTGTAATATGAAACCTTATGTAACCTTAATACTCAAAATATTGAAAGAAAGAAAAAAAGAAAAAGAAAGATGTTGAGCACATCAGACCAGATCCATTTTCCAATGTCATAGACTCTAGCTCATTCTCAGGAATCTCTAAATGTTCCCAAGCAAGCTGGGAAACGTCATTCCTCCAGCATGCCCTGGGTCTTCCCCAGGCCCTCCACACATTGGGGCCTGCAAGTATAGCTTCTTTGGAAGCTGTCCACGCAGCATCCCGAACCAGCTCGCTGACTACTTTTAATTTGAAGCTGTAGACGACTTGTCTTATGAGGTCCCTGGGGATCGTCAAACGCCTCACCCTGTACTGCAACCCTGTGGATAAACTACATATCACTTGTGACCCTGTTTTTTTTGTCATTACTCACAGCTAGGGATGCACTGATACCGATATCGGTCTCGGGTATCGGGCCGATACTACGCTCATGTGCTGGTATTCATACTTGACAAAAATTTCCTGATACCTACAACCAATACCACGTGATAGATATGGTATAGTTACAATAATTCAGCACGCAGAAGTATGTTGAAGCAATTACTGCTAAAATAAAGTGCAATACTAGTAACCTAATAAAAGACACCAGCATTTGCAGCTAGCAGCAGCCGAGGATCACTGCAACCAACTTTAAAAGAGACACTACAGAAGCAACAGTTACAGAATACAGAATATATTGCATGTAACACTTTTCTGAATGTTATAGTTCCAGTGTTTTTCAATTATTTTCTGTTTTTTGCAGCTTAACGTTTTTGATATTGGTAAAACAAAGGAGTAAATTTAATTATGAAAATAGACACTTCAAAATGACCAATCTCACTATTTTTGTGGCTATTATTAAAAATAGATCTAAACAGGTATCGGTACTCGGTATCGGTGAGTACTAAAAGTATCTACTCACATCCCTACTCACAGCTCATGACTATTGGTGAGGAGAAGGACGTAAATTGACTTGACTATATGGACGTATTATTTAACAGTGCAGTTTACTTTCCACAATTCTCTTACACTGTCAAACAATTTCAGTACTATACTAGCAAACTCTACTCTTTACACACATGGCAATAACTGAATATTTTGAATGTATGGACTTTGCACATTTTCCCCTATTTCCATAATTATTGCTACAGTATCCACCCTTTTTTGTTGGTCTTAATTAATTAACAATGATTTTTGTCTTTCTGAAAACTGACTGGACGATCATATTCTTCCATTGCTCCCGTTTGGTATGAGAACTTATAAGACGGAACATTGTAAAATGAAAAGATGACATTTTGGATCTTTTTACTATTCTTGAAATTCATGTTTGACAAAAAGACTGACACAAGAATATTTGGGTGTAACTACACATGGATATATTCTAATTTTAGCTTTAGTCACCTATGGCACTGCATGACAGATTTCTGGTCTTATGGAGTTCCCAGGATACTGGTGAGGTACTTGGCATGAAGCAGGGGGCACCCTGAATAGAATGCCCGTCCTTTACAAAGCACAAGCATCAATTCACCGAAACTATGTGTTTGGACTGCAAAAATAAACCAGAATATCCAGAAGAAACCCGCGCAGAATAAGCAAATTTCATAGAGAGACACACACAGAGTCAGGGGTTAGAATCAAACCTGCAACCTTAGACGTGTGAGGCTATAATGCTACCTACTGTCCGCGCTATCCAGTCCTGGGCTTAGTTTCACAAAAAAAAACAGCGCAATCTGGTCTCCAGGGAAACAACGTTTCCAGGGTTACGAGTCGTAAACAGTCTCTGAGAGCTAGCTACACATGTACCTCCGTTCTGTGCTGTCTGCTGTTTGGGAAGAAAATATTAAGTCTCTCTTCTCTGTAAGTTGTATATTTGCCGTCTTCGAGCATACATACATAGATATATACCTGTACAAGCACATACACAGCCACACACATACAAAATAGTGTGTGTGTATGTGTGTGTGTGTGTGTGTGTGTGTATTACGAATGTGCGTAATGCAATGCAATGACTTTTATTCATGTGTTCATTGTCGCAAAAAAGTGTCCGGCATTGTAGATTGATTCTCTGACAGAGTTTGGGAACTTTTTGCTGCTCTGTGTGAATGATTGTTTCAGAATGGGCGGTCTGACAAAACAGGCGGAGTCGGTTACCTGCTTCGCTAAATCTAGGGTGAGTGCGCATTGTAATCTAAAAGCTGAAAACAAACATCTCGATACAATCACGAACATGTGTTTGTAATGTATTATGTATCCTAAATAATTCTGACAAAGGTAGCGCCCAAGTGGAACGTTACATTACAAGATGAAGTTCAAAACGAAATGCTATGCTTCATTCTTAAAATTCATCTCATAGCTGTTTATTTACCCGGTGTTTATATCTACATATACTGGAATAGTGTAGTATTAATGTAGAATTGTGAAGACCTTCAGACCGCAGTAAAGTAAACCTCATATTCGATATTCAGTATTCTGGCTTTAATGTCTTTTAATACGCAAAGTAGGCAGTTCTTTGGGGTGTGCATTGTCCCCCACCATCCACGGATCAAAGTACACTTTCCTAGATGTGTCTATCAGACAGACATAACCCAAAAATACAAGGAATGTGCACTGTCCCACAGAGCCCACTGATCAAAGCACATTTCACAGAACTCAGCTGTCTCATTTGGTTTTAGAGCTGTTAATCCATTCATGCATTGCCCCATTGCATATTATATGGATACAATATAATAATTAATAACTATTACAGACCTATACAAACTGAAAACCCAAGGAGTGTGCATTGTCCCCCAGGGTCCACTGATCAAAGCACACTTCACAGGACATGGCTGTCTCATTTGGATTTAGAGCTATTAACCCATTCATTTATTGCCCCGTTGCACATTATATGGATACATGTGAACATTCAAAAACTGATTGAAATTTGCCCGTAAAGAAATCTGGAAAACTGCAACAGTCGCCATGATCCCAATATCTCGTTACAGTTGAAATGACCTATTTTCTTGGTTATTAACAAGATTTTGCCCAAATTGTGAAATGGCTTGAATAGCAAAAATAATCTGTGTGCATCGTTGTCAGTGTACTGGACATCAAAATTCTGTCATTTAGAACTGCCTACCTTCCTTCTGCTAAACGATATCAAAACCGGAGAACTGAATATCGAATATGTGGCTCACTTTACCACGGTGACTTTTAGATCTACCATTTACAGTTGTGATGCAGTAAGTATGGAAGTATGGGGGCAATTATGAGGCGCTGCTTTGCTTTTTTGTAGTTTTCAGCTGCCCAAGTAATTTATATTATAAAATGGAAATGTTTCGCTTTAAAGATTGTCAATAAATCACAGACTACTGGAAAAAAGCTTTGTTACACTTGCCATGAAGTTTGCTGTTCAGTGTGACCTCTGGAGCTTTATTATAAGCATGTTTGGCTGTAGTTTATTCCCTGACAGGAAATCTTACTGCTTAGGACAGGAGCCGCCGTTGCAGAGCAGTTTCATCACTAATGGACTGTGGGAGAGGATCCATGGCTTCATTCTGTCTGACAGCGAGGACCTGGGGACTGAGACTGAAGGTGAACACAGGTTCACCAGGAAGAAATTCTGTGAGTACACACCCGAACAAAACAATTAGGTCTTTAATTAAAATTAACTGAGGACATGTTTAAATTTTATTTCTGATTTTCATTATTGATAGGAAAATACGTGTAAATATTTATGTCTTCAGTGTAGTAAAAAGGTTTAGGATGAATGGAAATCTGGCTGTTTTGCTGTCGTTGATTCTGGGTAGTCATGTAATATGTAAAATGGGTACTGTTGCACAAAAATAATTTCTAATGGTGCCACAGAAAAAGATCTTGTTCAAGTACATTCATACAGGACAAATTTATACAAGCTGGAGTGTTAAACATTTGTTTAATTCTCTTTTCTTCAGTTTCCATTGCCCTAGGACAGTCCAGAGTCAAGACCAGACAACTCATCTTCGATTTCAACGGATCCCATTTCGTGCCACGTCTTTGTCAGCCACAGGGGCTCTTCTCTGTACCCTCCGTAACCAGTTTGCGCAAGGGGGTCCGTTGGCCCATAGAGTGTGACGTCATCAAAGATGAGATTCAGCACATTGGTACAACTGCTGCCACAGTCCTGCTGGTGTCGCAGCCACAACATGACACATAGGCGTTATGATACTGCTGGTGCAAAAGTTCAGTTTTTATTGTTCCTGTTTTTAGAATGGGAACCTCCTGAACCAGAGCCATTTTACCAACCTACAGGCTATGAACGAATGCCAGTGCTAGTGGGGGAACAGAAAGGAAAGCTGGTTTACTATACTGACCCAGGTAACCAACCCAACACATAGTTATAGTCATGTTTATAATACTTTATGAATGCATTTTGAAGATATCTATAGTGCATTATGATGACTGATTTAAGTAAAGTTTTACCATGTTTTCTAACAGTGTGTTTGGTGTCCTCATATGGGATAATGGAAAATCCAGTACATCCTAAAAACAGCTTTTTTTTAATGCCTCCCATCTCCCAGCCACAAAGATGCCCTACTTTACCCGTTCTCGATGTTGGGGCAGTCGAGGACCACTCAAGAAGGCTATGTCTCGTATACAAGTTGGAGATGGCAACACCCTGGTATTTGAGTCCCGATTTCAGAGTGGAAACCTGCAGAAAGCAGTGCAGACGTGAGTATTTCTGTTTCTGCACATGGCAGCTAGAGGTTTGGCCATTAAATACATAGACTTCAGCAGATATAGCCTTTTCTGTAATGTAAGCTCACGTTCAGGGAAAGACTTCAGAGTATTTCCTAATTCTCACATACAACTATGCACAACTATAAGTTGGGAAACAATTATGGGAGAGATACTTCACTGTAAGGATCATAATGTATATTATTGAAACATTTTAAGTGCCAATAGCAATATTGTTTCCCAGTCAAGTACTAAGTGTCTACATTACCTAAAAACAGGCTTATTAAGGTGTTCTCATATCAAGATATAATGGTCTATATTGAGAACACTATCAAATGTTAAGAAATCTTTAGTGATGCAACTCACAAACATACTGGATAACCAACCAGAGTTCAAAACCAGGCAAGCCAACTGAGATTCCAAAGTCGAAATCCAAACGCAGCGTTGAGAACTGAAATGGGTCAGAGAGCGGGCAGGCAAAACAAGGCTCTAAACAAAATCCCAAATCATAATAATTAAACAGAGCCAAACTGGAGAACAGTCTAAGCAAAAAGCATGTATAAGCAAAAACAGAGAATGCTTAGTAATGGCAACAATCACACAATACCTCACAAATGTTATTAAACTAAATTTACCTTCAAATTTCTAAAATAATGTCATTAATGTAATAAGTTGCTGTTACCAGTGGTCAAGTTGTGTTTAGGACCAAAGTCTACCCTGATATTGTCAGTAGATCTATCTTTACGAGAGTAAAATTATGCAGGACAATTTACAGGGGTTGTTAGGGTGGA
>JAAGVU020000008.1:3379688-3392326 GCA_011763525.2 Mormyrus iriodes | reverse complement strand
GTCACTGGGGCTGTACCCTCAAGGGTCTGCAATTGTACCCTAACTGTAGGTACGTGTACTTTTTAAGGTAGAGAAATTAACTCTGAGGAACATTTTTGTACCATTTGGGTTATAATAAATGTTATTTGTACCTTGTTACTGTACCAGGGCTATACCCTTTTTTCTGACAGTGTAGGGATTTCATGTATTTGAAGCTCATTTCTTAGATGGTTGCAACAAATTTAGAAAATACAAATGCATTTATATTGTTAAAATGTTTTTAACTAGGTAAGATAAAGAACTTTGTGCTGCTTTTTGTTATTTTCAAGTTTCCAGCAAAATTCTGGAGAGATGCGAGCGTTCTTAAAAAGCATGCAGTCAAACTGGAAGCACAGCTACATTGGGTGTGTGTATGTTTGCATCCTTTGTTTATACTGGCTTCCCCTGGGTACTTCAGTCTCCATACGTGGTCAAGAGACAGGTGACCATACACATGGCTGTGGCATGTTTCTGTTAATGCAATCTGTGATGGACTTACCTCTTGCTCTAGATGAACCCTGCCTAACCCCGACTAACCACAAGCCTGCGCTTAATAAGTGGTTACATGGCTAGTGTATGCAATTCTGAAATAATGCAGTACAGTTTTTATCTCTGTCAAATATGAGTGTGAAGACAATCATCATTAGTGTTCCATTCAGACCAAAGTCACCTGTCATACGTGTCTTAATGTATATCTTCGTGTTTAGTGTTAACAGACTAATAAATCATTATTTCCATGCGTTCAGTTTTTGTGCATGCATGTTTGTGCCTCTTACCAGTTTCTCTTTATCATGCTCAAGGCCGCACCAGCACAGTCTCTTGTATCTCTCAGACCAAAAGCAGAAAGCATCACATACTGGCCGAATGAGGGAGGGTTTCACATCGTTTACTAGAGTAGGACCTGCCAAGCAGAAAAGAATTTTAAGTTTGGATACAAAGGACAGATTGTAATATTTGCAATTAAATAAATTTGTTGATCAATTACCTATATAACTAATAGTTTGTAAAATCTTTTTAGATAGATTCATTGAAATAATTGACTTAATTAATTGCTTTTTTATTAAATAGTGTACAAATCTTTGAAGACAATATCTAGAACAGCCAATAGACCACAAAAGAACAGCAGTAAACAAATAATCCTCTTGGTAATCATTTTAGTTATCACTGAATCTAAATACAACCTCCAAGAGTGAGATGACTGAACGATATCAGTGTTTCGGGGTACAATATTCAGTGTGAATCAACTGCAGTCTGACATAGTTTAAATGGTACCTTTTGACCTACATCGATCTCATGTTGCAAATCATTGATTAGGATTTCAAAATAAACTTTCAAAAAATATTTAATGAGGATATAAAACTGCTCAAACTCTTATACATACATACATTTTCTTTTTAAATTCAGTTATGGAAAATTAATTCCAGCTTAAACATGTAGTGAAACAGTGCTGATCCTCTTTTGAGTTAGACAATTACCTGGATTCTTAAAGTTATACACTACCTTGTGATCCTGACAAGCTAGAAGATGTATGGATAATTATTCACTACTAGGGTTGTGCATAGTTCAGTCTGCAGTTTTATGTACAACTTACCTGTGATAAAAGTAATCAACAAGCCTAACCCAACAGCACCAACATAACCCACTGCACTGTAGTAAAGATATGACATAGAATACCAGGATTCAATCAGCGATGACCTGAAATGACAGATAGTGACATTTCAGCTTCAAGCGTAGGTGCCACGTGCATTTTATCAGAAACGAACAGAATTTCTCTCGCAAAGAAAGCTGCGTTTTTGTTGGAATAAATTATGTCATTTTTAACTGGAACTTTGTATTATTGTACATCACAAAGTAAAAAACATTAATGCCTCTGACAAGTGTATTTGTAGCTGGTAGTAGATTACTAGGCTACTAGGTTGCCTGTCCAAAATCTAGTGGGCAATTGCTACTGTATCCTTGACCAAGACACAAGATACATCAATTCAGTACTGTATGTGTGTTTTGGTATAAAGGAGATCATGCAGCAGAAATTTCAGTGTAGCATAATAAGTGATAATGCATGTCAAGTAAATTTGATTATTTTAAAACTTCGACAACAATGTCATTTAAAACAATTTTGCAAAACAAAATAAATACAGTAATGTACTAAAAGGCTTTATAGAAGGCATTCTAGCCAGTCACTAACAATGTACATTTTTATGACTCTCTGCATTCACTGATTTTCTAAAATTTGAAATGCACTGGTGATGCATGCATTGTTGCCTACCTTGCAGGTGGAAAAACCATGTCAGTGTAGTTGTGACCTGCTGAGATGTTTGTACCAGGTAGGCAGCCCATGGCACTGAGCGGCAGAGGCAAGGTCTTATGTCTGGGAGCCGGATAGATGAAGCCCCCAAGCCCAGCCCAGAAGGAGAGGGCTATACCTAGTGCCAAACCACCTACTGCACCCTAAGGCAACACACCACAGTCACTGAACACAAGCAAAGTACAAGCTCATTCTACAGTTGGGCGCATCAATTAATTTGTGAATGTTGTACTATCAAATAGAGAAGAACCATTGAATACAGAAGAAATCCTTATTTCTATAATGAAATTTTTCCCTTTGGTAATTGTAATCATAGAAACAACACTGTAGCTGACATAAAAAAATCCAACAAGGTTCTGTCTTATAATCCTTTAACATTTCTAGTCATTTCCTTACATTATTCAGACCTCTTGCTCACCTTCGAGTTGGTCCATGGGAACAGAATCCCCAGTGAGAAAAGGCCTAACATTGGGCCTCCACACATGCCATGTATGCTTAGAGCTGCCTAGAGGATTGAACAAGTTGGGACACGTTACAGAGGGGAAACAGATCTAATCCTGGACCAGTTTATGCTTTTTAGTTAATACATAGTGATTTTACCTGTACAATTCCACCCATATGGGATGCTGCTACAGCCATTGATGTGCAAGCCACTCCAAATAGTACACCTGCCAGGACAGACACTTACTGGAGGCCTACTCAGAACTGAGCAGATCTGTTAATCATGCAGCTGCAGTAACTCAGCAGCACAGAAATCTGAACTGACGAGATTCTTTTCTGATTTATGGTTTGGTTTTCATTATTTCACATCTGCTTCATTGTTTTAGCTGTGGCCATTTACATCTTCATGCATCAGTGTCTTTGGGGCTAATAACTGGGTGAAATTAGGTGAAATTGCTCACACAGTCCCTTGCTGACCCAGGTGCTTATTCTGTCTGAAACACTTCCCAGGCAATTTTTGAAAAAGTCTTCATAGGTAACTGTTGCCAGGGCGTTGATGCTGGCAGCCACAGTGCTGTAAGACGGAGAAAAAAAATCAGTCATGGCATTTACTCTGATTTGTTAGTTTACGTTTCAAAATATAGAACATGGGTTATATAAAAAAGCAAGACATCTTTTTCATATTAGTATTCAATACATAGATTTCAATTAATATGTTCATATCATGTTAGAGTATACAAAGTTAACATTTATTTATAAATCATAATTACCCCTTTGAAGCTACTGTCACATATATTCCTGCTTCATCGCTGTTAACATTATTTAGTAGAATCCTACTTACCTCAGTGTCCCACTAAAGGCACAGGCCACAAATAACCCTGGCAATCCAGGTAAGTGTCCCAAAATTTCCATGACAAAGTAAGGCATCAGCTGCAAATGTAAAATAGGGGATATTTTACATGTTTTAAACAATATAGTTATATTGCATTTTGAGACAAAAATATGTATCATGTATTATAAATTTCCTACACTGAGTACCATTGTATACTGGACATATTGGTAGTATCACAGAATCTTTTTTTCCACTGTATTTTCTCTGTTCATCAACAATTTTAATGTTTCAGAACAGGACTATGGCCACCGAAACCAAAAGTTTTCTTACATTTTAAGATACTAATCCTAGTATTTTACTGGTAGCATATAGCTTGGTAATGTGAACATATGTGTAAAGTGCAATTATATACTGGTATATCGTACCAGCATATATACTATACGCTGGTATAATGTTCATTGGATTCATTCAAAGTTGATATTTAAATGCCAAGCCAAGAATATAAACGTATATCAACATCCCATGACTCACAGGATGATATTAACGTGTTATCATATACAGGTGTATGATGTTTAATCTTTTCTTGAGCTTTACAGTAAACTGTTAATAGCAAGTAACATCTGTGTTATATCAGCACCGAGCCACAAGGTGGCAGCCAAAGAATCCAGAGTCTTTGATTAACTAAGGCAGTTTACCTGATCTGGAGCCTGCACATATCTAGCAGTCCATGGATCACATTCGTAGTAGAATGCATACATAATGAGGCCAGATGCAACTGCACACAGCAAGATCACAAGAAGCCCTACAAGATTGAGGTACAAAGCCCTGGGAGGTGAGGAAAAAAAACAAAAAGCATGCTTAGGCATTTCATAAGTCAAATTCACTGTGATTATTTTTTGTACATTATAGCAAAACACTTTTTTGTCTTGCATATTAACCAAATACAACTGAAGTATTTGCATGCAATACATATAAGTAGTATGTAAATTGACTGTTTGAGCACTAGCCATTACAGAATATAACATTATACGTTCGGAACAATGGTTCCAAATTACTGAAACGTCTTCCAGTCATGTGTCTGCAATTCAACTATCCAGATGGCTGTTTGTCCAGTAGCAGGTTACAAAACAGAAGAATCATGGCAAGATCAGTGAAACAGGAAGTACTCACCATCGGGCATGTTTCTCAGTCTTGCAGGAGATGCACCTCTGGATTGTTGATTGATTCACCCCATATATCCCCAGCCAGGTAAATGTACCACCCACAGAGATAGTCCAGAAAGTATGACGTTTTGTGGGGTCAAGGTCAAAGCTGAGTGCATCAATAACACTATTTAGCCACTAACTAAAACAACTTTGATGGAACTTGGTGGTGCCACCTGTAGACAGTTCTGTAGTTTTCTGGATATTTACTCATGAAACAATATCAATAATCAGTATCCTTTGGGCAACAATTAAAAAAAAATATTTAAAGTACATTATATAATGAATGTAAATATCCCTTAACGTACTCAAAAGCATCAAGCCTGGAGCCATTCAGAGATCTTTTCCACACAACGCTCAATCCTCCCGTCTCCATGACTCCTTGGATCAGCACGGTAAGGAAACCTATTACCATTACCACCATCTGGAAAGCGTCTGTCCAAACCACTGCTTTCAAGCCACCCTAAAATTAGCAAAGTGTCAGCAAAGGATTCTATTACATAGTCCCTCTGTAGGATATTTCCAAAACCATACCAAAAGTCTCGTGTCATTGTCAGTGTAAAGGACAATAAGTTGGTTCAGCAGAATATTGGGAGCTATCTGCTGGTAGTATAGAGGAAAGTATGCGTTGTGGTATTAATCAGTTTCTTTAAAAAAAAAATTCTTCAGTACATAAAACAATGATGGTTAGATGGTTGTTACGATCTACCAAGTGCTTATATTCAATTGTTTAATTTAGAATGCTGCATGTTATTGTTTTCCGTTTTAAAATACATCATTTCAAGACCTAAATGATTTAGCAGTATGATGACAAGGTTTCCACAGAAGCTATATTGATGGGTGAAAAGGTCGCCTAAATTCTGGGATTACACTCTGTATTTCAGTACTATATCTAAATGGATGGGTAGAGGACAGGGGTAAAAATAAGAATTCAGCTACACCAACGAGAGTTTCGTGTCCTGGACTCACCAGTGTGCAGTAGAAGGTACAGACAATCCCAGTGGCAAATATGGAACCCCACAGGTTGAACCCTGTAACTGGTATCCAGACAAAAGAATCTTGGCATTGTATGAATCTCCTTACTTGAGCAATCTATTAACGTGCTATTTAAATGTCTTTGTAAAGTGTTATGTGGCATTTTGTCTGATACATTTATTTATGTTTTTATTATGGGCATAAATACCAATATTGTAAAAACAATTCATGCTGTTGAACTCTTAAACATTAAGCTGATTAGACCAAGCAGCGATGGACTGGGATTACCGAGGCCTCATGGTATATTATGCCCAGTGTCTATGTGTGTGGAATAAAATTTTGTTGCTGATGGGGGGAAGTACCCATAGAATTTCGTCAAGCAGGGGGTCCCCCGTGATAAATTTTGCCACACCTATCAGCCCCTATCACACCTATATGCCAAATGACCAGTCCAGCCCTGGCCACATGGATCAGAATTGTCACATTCTCATTTTTTCCCCCTGACACATCAGACTGTGTGTGTTTGAGTAGCGTACCTTGGTTTAGGGCCAGAGCAGGGGCATACACCACAACCCCTGTGTACAAGATCTGAAAGTGCCAGAACACAAACATTCAAGGGCTGGGGCTGCATAGTCTGACCCATAGCGCTGACTGTGGAATTTTGCTCACTTACCGTCTGTATTATGTAGATGAGTGTGGCACCCATACGGACCACCTTACAGAACCTCAGCTCTAAATACTAGAGAAACATTGTGTACCAGTAAGAATAGAGATCAAATATTTCTTCACTTTCTAGTCCCTATAAGGTTCCTGCTATCACATATGATATTTTTAATCGAGAAAAATAACATTGTTAAAAATAACATAATTTTTTCCTGTAGATCTTTTGAGAATTTTGGTTACTAGATTACAGAAACACACGTTGTTTTTAATACAGAATGTCACTACTGGCAATGTCTCTAGACATGTTTGGAATCCTGTTAAGACATGTCAATATTCCAGTACTGATCTAATGTGACAAACAATTGTGCTCATTTATCAGAAATGAAAGTAAAAGAGCATTGTATTACCTCATATGTGCTGGTTATTCCAGACCTATAGAAAACAGGCACAAACAGCTCAGCTGTCAACATGACCATGAAGGTGTAGGCAACGCCAAAGATGATGAAGGAGGCTCCAAAACGGTACACATCAGAGGGAGCCCCCAGCACGGTTACGGCTGACATGAAGCTGGCTGTGAGGGAGAGGGCCACAGGAACACAAGTCATCTGCCTGCCCCCCACAAGGAACTGGCTTGAGGTGGCCTTCTTCCTTTCCTTGACTGCAAAAAATATCCCAATCCCAGAGGAGACCACAAACAAGCCAGCAAAGACTACATAGTCCAATGTCTTAAATGTTTGTTGCCCACTGTCTCTCGACTCCATAATACTGGCATTAAATTTTTTAAGTTATCTTGCCTTAATACCCTTCCCTACAATACATCCATCTGCAAATCACTGCACGTTTGCAGAAATATGTATCAGAGTAGTTTGACCAAAGTTTATATGCATTGACCACAATCAGTAAATCACTGATTCAATTATTTTGTACAGTGCTCAGCAAATGTAAGTTTTTTTCTGTATTCTAGCTTCATGATAGGCTTGTTCAGTGACCTCCCATTTCATGACTTCATTATGCCGTTAGTTACATATTACACACGTTAATATGATGTTTTCTGTTAGCTATAACTAGGGACGTTTTTAGAAATTCTGGGTCCCCTGACAAAATGTCACCTTGAGCCCCGAAGCCCAATTTTATGTATAATTTTAGGGCCCCTGTCACATGTTGGGCCACCTGAATCTGCTAGGGGTGAGGCCTCCTGCCGCCAACGTGAATGAACGCAGCAGTTACTCCCTTTGAGACTTTTAAAACCACGTTAACTCATCTGTACATTATATCATTATGACACTATATCACTCATAAATTTATTAACTGGCCTTAAAATTATTCTTTTTTTAATAATAGAGTGCATCAATCCAATATTTAATAGCCGACTTTTAAAATAATGAAAGCTTTAAAAGTAATACATTAAGGATAATACCAGCAAAAGTGCTGAAGAAGTGTGTAACTCAGAATTTGAAGTGATTTATTTAGTGTGCTATTGATTAACCACTTGCCTTAATCATTAATGAGCTAAGAACTAAGCTCAGACAGGAACTATTAAGCAAACTGAAATGAAATTCCCATTAATCTTTACATACTGTTCCTGTCAAATTTGATCTTTTTTGTACTTCAGCTGCAGGAAAAAACACCCCAACTGTAAACTTATTAGCTTGAAATTTAATCATATTGTAGAGCTGCTATAGAAATTTTTATGAACGTTCTGTTCAGGGTCAGATGTGACCCAGTCTGAATTAGACTAGCTAAAGTGCATCAAAGCATGAAAAAAGTAATGGGAACACCTCAGTTGACAGGTTCTACATATTGTCTGAAGGTGGAAATATCAATAGTAAATGGGGGGACTCTAAGCTGGCACAAGAACTCACTTGTTTTGCATAGTGACAGACATCTTGCCTGCTAAACAGTGCTGATGTTGGTCAATATTTACACACTTGAACCTACACACCTAGTCCATACAAAGAAACGGACTAATTAATTAAAAAAAATATGTATATGCAGGCCAGGAGTCAACAATTATAATAATGCTACACCTCCTTGAATTCCATTTCGTCTTTTCATATTACTGTAATTTGCTGGATCCCTTACAAGTTTTCATGACAACATGTGATCAACGTGTTACTTCATGAAGATCATAATCATATTTATTTAATCATAATTGTTTCATTCAGAGGAAGGAAATATATAATAGTTGTTCTTTTTTTCTAATTATTTTCGTTGTTGTCACAAACTTGAAAATAAGCTTGAATTGTTATGTACTCACAAGTTGCTGTCCTATCTGCCAATACAAATACAGCAAACTAGGAACATAAGTAATAAATATACCGGTATCCTGTGATGCACGTTCTAGCTACGCTTGGAATATGCAGGTTAATAACGGGAGGCTACCTGGACGTTCTCCAGAGATAAAACAGGGCATGTGCATTGTTGTAGAGATGACAAACGGTCTGACGGAACTTTGAGCTCAGCCAGGAGCTTATGAAGATCACCATGGCTGGCACACGGACATAAACACAAGCCTTATCTACCCTGCGCTCTGATTGCACGAAAGACAGACTTTCACATCAGGGCCAGGGCCGGTGCCCGTGCCGAGCCTAAGTTCCGGCACCAGTCGTTGCATTCACACCAAAAATAACAGCGGCGCCGGACCTCCTTTTCTGGCCCCGAAAGACTGCTGGAGCCTGTGTTGGGAGCACGTGACGTCAGGGGGCTGGGTTAGAGCGGCAAGCAAACGTTTACGAAGCAACGCGGGATGAATTGGAGAAGGCGGGGTGATCAGAAGAACAGAGCAATTGGTGAACCAGATTAAAAAATATATAAGAAGTCCAAAAGAGCCAATTAAAAGCGGTGCGGACTGGAGCACTGATCTCTGCGATCGCTTTGGAGGAATCGGGTAAGTTATTGTTGTTTACTTGCAATGTGACTATGAACTTTACGTTTGGTGTACGTCAGATGCCTTCCAAGGATCCGTCAAACAAAATGGCATATCGCTAAACGTTCGGTTTTGTTTTGTGTGTTGGACGTGTGTTGTGACTAGGACTGGGCTATGTATCGACAGCTTAGCTAACTAATAATTTACCATTAGAATTTTACTTCGGTGTACCAGCCAGTGATGCATAACGTACAGCTATCTGCTTTGTTACAGCAGTGAAAATAACACTCACGCTATCTTGCATAAAATGTCAGTCATTAAATGAAATTTACCTATCGTGTCTTTCGTGTGCTTGTTTTAACACAGGTGAAGAGTATGCAGATGGACAGGAGCATCACTTTTTATATTTATTTATTCCACGTGAAAGATTTACATATTTCTTGATTTATATATTTGTAAAATAGAAGTTTACCAAAACATTTCGTTCTTTTCTTGTGTTCACTCTCCCTCTCAAAGTAGTCCATCAATGCACATTGCGCGGTAGTTCCGTACTTATTTTATGTGCATTTGCGCTGATTTGACAAGAAATTACTATGCATTTTAACCTTTATATGCTAATTCGTACTTCAGTTGCGTTATAAAGGTTAAAATGTACGGTGATTTTCTCGTCATAGCAGCGCAAATGCACATAAAATAAGTACGCATTTGCGCTGTTACAACAATCGATTGACGCATGTATCGCTTTTAATGGTGAATGCATATATGCGTGACAGTTATGTGCATCCCCGCGTAGTTCATCCATGAATGCATCACCGATTGCGATTTTAACTGCAGTGTCGGACCGCTTAAGTACAGGAAAAAGGCGTTGGCAATTGTAATCAAAAAATTCACAGGACATTCAGAAATTTTGCATGAACCGTATTGGGTTAAACCCAGGAACAATAACATATAAAGCTAAAAATAGTATAAGCGTTTGCAGTAAATTTAAAAAAAGTCACGCGTTCATCGCATCTCGCACGGTCTCAATTTTGTCTTCACTTCCGAAACGTTACCCCTCCAATAGCAACACGCGCACACTGACGTCATCGTTCTTCCCTTTCGGCACCGAGCGCGGTGTGAATGCGGGACGGTTTTTGGTGGGGCCGCTGTGACCCCCAGCCCACGTGCTCCAAAAAATGTTTTCTAATACATTATATTGACTATATAGAAAATGGACTGCGCAATTGAAACCGGCTGCGCTTCACCTAATGTTCTGCTAACTTACGGTTAGGAAGCGTATTAATAATAATAATTAATAATAATAATAGTAATAATAATAATATTACATATGCAGTACTCCCTGTGTATTTCTGTGATTTTTGTTTTACCCTCGTTCAGAGCGAGCCAGCGAGCGCAGTCTTATGGTCGCATTGTTCGATAAGAGAGCACTGATCGATAGACGTAACTGTCAGTTCGAGCTAAGGTAGCATGTTTCGACAAGGCAAGGTTGAGGGCAATGCTTTTTCACACAGACATGCCATTTCAGTAAAACGTTTTTTTCAGCTGGAACTTGTTGTAATGCTCTGTAAAGTGAATTATAGTCAAATAGCTACACGTACAACTAGTGCAGCTAAAATGCTTATATATGTAAAAAGCTTTGACTGCAAAATAGTTATGAGTTACTTATCAGAAAGGGGTTACAACTCTGAGTAGCCGTCTATATATTAACTGTGGGATTTTTTAAAAAAGTTTACAAACCTGCTGACTTCATAAGCATGATTTTTTTAAGTAAAGAGGTACAAAGCTCAGAAAAAAACACTTCTTGACCTGATGGTCAGACCTAAAGCCTATTATTCATGTCCCTCAGCTGGTCTTGATTTCAGTTCTGGAGTGTTCTAATGGTAGCTAATCCCGTCATCCTTCTGCCTTATGCTCGGTTTTTCCTAGGAAAGAATTTGCACAGTGTTCCGTTTGACCGTCTTGGTCAAATCCAAGTGAAGGCCATATCTTTAACAATTTGAGTCCAAGTCAAGACCAAGTCTTGAACCAAACAATCAAGAACATTGAGTACCTGGTACAGGTATGTTGTGACTGTATAGGGGTCCCCAAGGGCTGGGCTGAGAATCCCTGATCTGATAGTGAACCAAGTGGAATATATAGATACCTTAAAATATTTAGCTTTTGCTTGAAATGTTAATTAAAGATTCATATTCTAGTGTATATTCACATCTGTAGCTTCACTGAATAGCGCTTCCAAGAAAGCGAAAATTCCAACACTTTTGAATTGGCACTGTATACAAATTGTGTAAGAAAAGTGTACCCTCTAGTGGCTGCATTCTAAAATTTAACATCACTCTTTGTAGTGGTTTCCATTTAAGGAAAAGGGGACCAACCCTCAGGGCTCTGTGTCAGTAGCTGGCCAGCAGATAGCAGTGTGTTTCTTCTAAGCTGCAAAGTTTTAGAGGACTATGTTCCACTTCTGCATTTTAGAGTGATAGTCGTTTGTGACACAGAGGCACCCAACAGAGTCCCAGGCAAAATGGCTACCTTGTGGATTACTTTTAGCCTGACAGAGAGTAAAAGCAGTGATCTCATGCTAAATGTTTTATGAATGATAAGTGGATTTACGAAAATGAAAAGGGGGTCACTGTTTTTTCAGTTTTAAACTGTGATGACATTTAATTTCACCACTCATTTTTGGTTGATCAGAAGAAAGATGAATGAACAGGACCATTAGGTAGAGTAACACCTGAACAACATTCTGGAGCCTGTACCTCTTATTTTATTAGATCATCTACTGGCGATGTTCATTTAACCATGCAGCTCAGGTATACGAGACTTGACAAACCTTGAACTCAAATTTCCACCTATAACATCTTCAGCTTCTAGCTCAAAGTCAAGCTTTACTTTATATCGTACTAAAATCGCTAAGCCACTAAACTAGAAAAATATCTCTGTGCAGCCTCTGTTCTTAGCCAAATCACAAAATAACCACAGTCTGTCATGTGATGCAATCGGCAGGAAACCATGTCCCTCTGTGGATGAGACGGACACTGGCTTAGATATGGTGGGAATGTGAGAGGTATGGAAGGATCTTCAGAGTAACAAAAAATAATCCAGACATCCAGGTTTGGCCATTTTTGACAATGTTCATTGATACAAACCTGTGCTACTGTCTATACTTGCTCAACATTCTCAACATGCAGCTTGTATATAAATCAACATAAAAAGAGTGGATGTTTGGAAGTGAAATACTTGTGCTCAGATTCTAGGGGTCTACAATTGTATGAGTGTGTAGCAATACTGATGATTTCAACCGGATTAGAAGAGAGAAGCAAATGTGGAAAATTATGTCAG
>JAAGVU020000008.1:3342471-3379588 GCA_011763525.2 Mormyrus iriodes | reverse complement strand
AATTGTATGAGTGTGTAGCAATACTGATGATTTCAACCGGATTAGAAGAGAGAAGCAAATGTGGAAAATTATGTCAGAATCGCAGTAGCACAGTTGATTATCTGGCTCTTGTTTGTATTTGTAATGTAGAGGAGATCGAGGCGTTAATATTGGGGTATTAGTGCACCAAAAACCCAGTTTACCCGCCTGTACCATTGGCAGCTGGGTAAACAACCTCATATTATCTTCCTTCCAAAACTATCACTAAAACAACCCAGTTTTACCTCACCAGCCTAGCAACTGGTGCTGCTGCCCACCCACATCACATATTCAGACTGCTTTCTGGGATCTGAACACTCTCTGAACATTTAAGAGCAACGGCAAACAGAGTTGGCTAAAACAGGAACGGCAGAAGGCCAAAGGAATTTAAATATTTGAGTGTAGGAGACTCCACTGAAGCGATGAAGATAGCCAGAGATAGGGAGAGGGGTTTAATACCGCTAGTTTAAGGGGTGGGCCTCCCCCTTTTTGAGACAACATTTGTCTTTCTCCCACTGTTTAAGCAGAGCGGTATGCAGCAGGGTGGGAACACATGGTGCGGCTCTCCCCAGGGTGTGGGAGAATGGCTCATTTTCATGACAATGCTCCCTCTGCATGCAGTGAAAGAGGACACACCTGCAGCCAGTGTTAGCGTAAGATTTACAGAGCCCTCTATGTGCAGAGATGGCGGCAGCTCACAGAGAATGTCTTCGGGGACTGAATTACAGTACATGTCAATATTAAATAGGTTGGAACAGAAGCATTTCACTTGTCACCAGATTTTTCCCAAATTGTCACTACCTTCAGATGAAGAATTTGATACTGGAGAAGCACAGAAAGCCCCTCAAAGGCACATGGTTATCCTGTACACACTAGCTGCTTCCCCCATTCTCATTTAAAGGAAGATTGCATGGAGCTCATCAAAGAAGTGAGAGGGTGGGGTTTTCACGTTGATTAGTTCCATCTCATTTTTGGAAATTTGTGTGGGGCATTTTTTTTCAACCCCCATTAAGGTCCCTGAATTTCCCTTTCTGAATCTGAATGTTCTGTTTTTATTTTGTTTGTTTTATTGGCCAAAGCAACTACTTTATCTTCATGTTCCCTTTTGTTTGGCATTCAATCCATTCCTTTCCCAAAGGCAAAGATATTCTCAGTGTTTCTCAGCTATGTGGGAGGCCTGTCTAATTTGTGAGTAGTGAATTTGCCCAAATCAATGAGAGAGTGGCAGTTTGTAATCATTTGCAACCTTGGTATTTTCTGTGCACCCGGGTTTATACTTTCTGAAATTCCCTGTGAACAGAGGATTCCATTTATACATATTTGCGTTCATCTACCAATCCTTAATTGACAGTTCTGAAATTATTTAAACTGACATGATATGAAATTAATTAATTATGTATATGAAATCTGCTTTAAAGTCTCAACTTCCTGCTGATGGAGAGAGGGGCATATTTACTCTGTTTATTAACATTTTTGATGTATGGTTTGTTTTCATTGTTATAACATCTCTTTCCAAGCCATCCAGCGGGTCCATCCTCAGGGCCTCTGTCCAATGGCAATGGGATATGATCAGAATAGGTACCAGGTGACACAGATTGGTAATCAGTTTTGCAAGGCTTCATGGGACTATGCTAACATACGTGTGCTTTGTGAATTTAAAGAGGACATATGAGTGCATGCCCCAGGACATACTGCAGGAGGTGCAGCAGGAATATTAGGTTGCTACTCTGTGCTAGTCAGTCCCTGTATAAATGTACTAAGAGTTATTTAGAATAGGTGTTGGCAAGGGTGTGTCCATGCTCCATTACTGTTTGTAATTTTTATGAATGTTATATCAAGGCACAGCTGTGTAGGCTGTATGTAGGGCATCCAATATGCTCATGGGAGTTGTACTTAAAATTGTTCTGAGGGTAGAACAAAAAATGTTTGGTTCTCTCTCTGAACCAGTCAGATTGTAGAAGAGGTGGGATCAGCCAATCAGATGTCTTGGTCCCAGCTCCTCTAGTTGCTTGGACCCATCTCTGCTACAATCTGATTGGATATCTCTCTGAACCAATCATTTTTCATTCTGCCCTCAGAACAATTTTCCGTAAGTATAACTCCAATGAGCATCCAGCATGAGGGACTAGAGGCGACATCCCTGCTATTTGTAGATGGTGTCATTCTTTTGGCCTCATCTGAACAGCGCCTCCAGCACACACTTGAGAGGTTTACTGCAGACTTTGAAGTGGCAGGGATGAGTGTTAGCACCTCCAAATTTGAGGGTATGGGGCTCTCTCTCAAGTGGATTTAAGTGGATTGCTCTTTCAGGTGAGGAAGATCTGCCCTTAGTGAACCACTTCAAGTACTTTTTAATCTTGTTCACCAGTAACAGTAAGAGGGATAAAGAGATTGACAGGTGGATCTGATAGCTCCAGTTTTGCAGGCATTGGGCAGGGTCTTGGTGGTGAAATACTTTTGTATCCAGTTTCCAATGCCACATCCATCATGACAATGACAAGTAATGCTTTTATTAACGGAATGCATTGAGAATCAATCAATTTATTTAGGATTTATTAAGGGACACTTAAATATACACACATTTTTTGTGTTTTTCTTTGTGTAGTTGAAGTGAAGTACCAATTTTAAAACAGAGTAGAAAAGTCTAGAAATTTTTATATATTAAAATTTCTAATGTCATACTTGCATAATTAAAAATGATACTTTCGGCAAATGTTATGGTATCAGAATTTTTATTAGAATATATAGGTTTCTGGTTTTCCACTATAGTGATTACTCCTTTCCCATTGGTTAAACCCCTGGGAACAATTTTAAGCAGCAGAAGACTAACAAGTGAGTTTTGTAAATCTGGACCAAAATGCCAGAACTGCATAGCCTTCGTACAGTAATTCGGAGGATGAGGTAGCTGTAATCAGAAAAGCAAAAGTCTGGGCTCTGCCTGAGGTAACAGGGAGACACCACTGCTGTGAGAAGCTTGTTAGACGAACACCCCCTGCTGTCTGGAAGCAGGTGTGACGATATCCCCTCTCCGGGCACAGCTCCCCAGCACAAAACAGAAAGCCAGGGGGTGGTACCAATAGGACAAGAGGCAGAAAGGTCAGGGTGGTCCTTGTAAAACCCAGGGAGCAGTCTAGACTGGAAATGGCAACGCTTTCCTTTCCTGTATTGGCCCCATTTGACTAAATATTGAGGGACCCCCCACACTCTGTGAGAATCCAAAAATCACCGGATAGCGTTCAAAATAGGTCTTACCAATGACATATGGTATGTGAGACACTGCAGGGAATAGTGTAGGGCTGCTAACCAAAACATGCTACCTGGATATATGGTAAGAGGAAAGCGGTCGGTACATAACCAGGCGAACTCACCGTACAATGGGGAACTAATTAATAAACATAGAATTGATTTATTTTTTGAGGGGAGCATTAATATTTAAATCTGTTGCTTAACTACCATTCTCCAGGGTTCTAAAATTGAACAGAATGGGGGAAAATATCAGTCTGCAGATTATTGGTTTGAATCTTTTGGAATGACCATTACCTACCTGTCTTTCTGCTGTGCGTGTCCAATACCATCAGAGGCTTTTTATTATTAATTGATTATTGTTATTATTGATTTATTTTTTAGTTATTTTTTGATATATTTATTTTTTATTTCTGTGATTGATCTGTAAAAGTTTTAATTTGATAATTATACACAAAAAGGGTTCCAAAATCATTGTTGCCAATTCACTGACTCCGTGTCACCTTGAAATAAAATTGCCCATGCATAGCTTTTCGCTTGAGGATGGGGGTGTTACGACTCAGTTGTAATTGTTTTGTAGGTCTGGCTTTCAAGGTGATTGTGTCTATGAATGTGTTTTTCTGTTCCCGATTCCACCCACCATTAAATAGGAATAACGCTGCTTTACTTTTAGCCGATTTCCAGTTTGACACTTCTTTTAAGTCTTTGCCTATCACTGAAGTAGGGCACCATTATTTTGAATTTTTCTTACATTTTTGCAACCGTAAACTCTTCTGGAAAGTTGGTGGACTGTAATTGTGCTTAATCTTTCGCTTGTTCTGTGCTCAGTCACGCTGAGCCGTTTTGGATTTGGTTGCTTCGATCGCTTTAGTAAATAGTTTGTAAATATCGTAAAATGCTGTGCGTGGCTGTCTGAGAAAGGAATGTGATACCATATGTTCTGAATTTTTTTTTTGTCCCTGTTTATGGCTGGTTAGGGAAGTTTTCTGTATTTTTATTTCACTTTTCATTTGATGAGGTCAAGAAGATCAGCTCTCTATACTTAGTGATGTTTGGGTTTATTTTAGCCCGGTTGGCTTTTGAGGCTGCTTTTCTCTTGCTCCATAAAAGAAAATAATAAAGACAAAGAAATTCGTGGTTCTACTCCTGTTCCTGGCCCAAGGCCGAGTCATAATAATCCCTTAAGTATCCGCATGTCTGATTTTTCCATTTTTTAGAACACTTGTCCTTTTTCCATAAGATTAGCCTCCAGGTTTGAACAGTCATCAGGTTTTACCTGCAGAGGACCATGGCATAAGCTATGTGCATCGTAAGGGGACCAGAGGGCAAGACAAGTCAAAATAGCAATAGATGAGTCCCACCCAAAGTCAAAGAATTTTCTACAACAAGATGGAAGTGGGGTGGTGTTAGACACAGTGAGATGTGACTGTAAAAAATAATTGAAGAATTGCTGTATTTCTCCAGAACATATGATATTTATAGTCAAATAATTTTATTTAATTATTTTAAATATACATATTCTATTTTAAAGCTATATTTTATGTTTTTTATTGTATATTATACAAGTAATGCAGTTATGATCAACAAATGAGACAAAGGAACTCAGGAACTGCAAATGAAGCTGGCCTGGACTGGCCATCTGGCATACCAGCCAGCCCCGCCCCCCCCCAGCCTACCAATTCTATAATGGGGTGTCACTCTCTGACCCTCCTGTTTGGCAAAAATTGTTGTGGGGTAACCTGAGGCTAATTTATCGAGAGTAGGTATGTGTGGTGGGCCAGGGTCGATCTCTAATCCCAGTCCAACCCTACATGCCACCAAGGACCCGATGGGGATTTGGCAAGGTGTTTCAGATTATTCCTAGAAATTAGGAATCTAATTTCTGTAGTCTCCAGGGAAGTTTGGTTAAGAAATCTGGAAGCAGTAAAAAAAATAGAAGGTTCAGAGGATGGCGAATATAAAAGTTGGCCCAGTTGCCCTTTCCAATACCCCCCCCCCCCCCCGCCTTTCAGCATTTAAAGCCTAAAGCTGAAAGACAGCTGTAACCTACTCCAGGGTGAGCTTCTGGGGAATGAAGGGGTGCCTTCTCTGCAGTGAAGTGAGGGTCAGTACACCACAGCAGATCATCACCTACGCTATGAATATGGCTCTCTGCTTTTACAGATTTTAATAATTGAAAAACAACACCGAAGGCCTTGGAGGTCAATTTGTTATGGGTTAGAAGTTTTACAGAGAGTGCAATGGGTCGTCCCCTTGCTGTTGGTATGGAAACACTAAGGATTTCAAACAAAAACAAGTGAAATAACATTTAATTTGAACATATTTTTTCATCAGTATTGTGCTTTTTAAAATTTTCATTGTCTGTAACTGACTTTGCATTAATTGGTATTGAGGTAATGACCACACAATGACCATTAACCTCACACAAGCCGTAAATATTAAAGTGTTTTTTTTTTTTAAGAGAAATAGGTTGTTAGAACTGCTGTGATGGCAAATAGACCCAACAAAATGTTGGCCAGTTTATCAGACTCTGATAACCAAGCCAGGAACATGCTGCTATTGCCAACAGTGTCGATACAAGCCCGAGTGATTACGAGATGACTGTTAGCAGGGGTGGTCAGACACAGGCATAGCAGCAAGCTAACAATCTTACACAAAGTACCACAGCTGGTGCGTTCCACACAATATGACTTGGCCTCTCATGGCCACCCTCATAGAATTAGTGCCGGGGCAGCAGCATTCTGCAGCAGAGCACATGTGCACTTCAAATAAAGTTCGAAGCTTAAAGACAATGTAGAAGTATATCTCCACATGTCTAAAGAGTGGCTGAAAGGGATGGGTGGAGCTCTCTGGAGTGAACCGGCGTCCTCTAGCTATTTCTTACTAGGAAAGCTCTGGATGCTGAAAGAAACTGCTGATGACCCCACCTTGAACACTGAAATCATATGCTGGGTGGGCTGCTAACCTACTAAAGCTGGACAGGAAATGATGGATGACGTCCTGGGACCCCACTGGGGATACCACATGACCTGCATAGACGTTGTTGCGGTGCATTCAGAAAGCTGGACAGAGTATCTTAGAAGGTTGTGAAGGCTGCTGGCTGAACTCCAGGCTGCGAGGCTCAGAAACTCAAAAAAATGCCATGTCAGGTTACAGGAAACTTGGTAACACTTTCTATGAATGTCATGTTTATAAGAATCTATGAACACATTCATAATACATAATGATGCATTCATAAAGCATTATAGACATGGCTATAGCCATATTTATTATACATTATGAATGCTCTATGAAACTCATCTATGATGCACTATAGGTACCTTTTATGTTGCATTACAAAGCATCCTTAATTCTTATACTGACCATTATAATGCAACATGAAAGTATCTATAGTGCATTATAGAAGAGAGCTTTACTGGAGCTTATGAAGTAATATAGTGAAAACTATAATGCCATATGACTGTCAATAGAAGATGCTGTAATGCTTTAATACTTATACCTACCATTACAATGCATTATGAATGTATCTATAATGCATTAAGAATGGCAGCTTTAAGTAAATTATTACTGAAAGCTCATTGCCTGGGGTCTCACATTGGGAATGGCCTCTTAAAGCCCTAGGAGGAGATGATGGTCACTATCAAGAATGCATCTCGACCAACAAGAAAAACCCAGGTATGTGCCTGGAGTTGGAAGGGTGTTACAGGTGATTCGTCCAGTCTTTTTGTACCTGGCTTTCCCATGTCAGACCTTATGAAGAAGGGTCTGACAAAAAAAAAGGTGGTCTGGATGGTGGACATGGAAGCTGCATTCCATGTACTGAACACAGCCTCATCTGGGAATCTGCCCTCCCTAATTTCAAGTGGATGTTCTTCGTCCAGACAGATGCCCCTAACATATGCCTAAGTGTGGTGTTAGCTGAGGAATTTGATGGTGAGGAATCCCCATCCTGTACCTGAGTTGGCTCTTGCCATCAAATCGACAGTGATAGAACTCAAAACCTATGTCACAGGCAGATGAATGGTTACCTCTCTGTTCAGCACTACTCTTTCCTGGCGCAGCATTGACCTAGTCAAGGCCACACCAAAGCTGATGGCTTCTCACGTCTTCCTGCCCCACCGGTGGACAGGAATGGCTCTTAAGGGAGAAAGACCTGTCACAGAGGTGCCCCTGAGACCCCCAGATGGCTGCTAGAGCCAACAGCCAGGTGACCACAGACTCATAAGCAATACCCTGGACAGCAGACAACTGGGGAATTTGGACTGTGACTGTAGACAGCTGGTAACCATGCAGGCTGGAGACACATTAAATTAGCACAGCTGCTGCTGCCGGTCTAGAAACAGGTCTCCCGTGAAAGGACACTCTTGGGCATGCCCAGAGAGTTGAGCAGGATGTTACCGCCTGAGACTCTCTTCTGCATTTTTTTTCTCTCTGCTCTACATCAGCTAACAACCAACATCATAATCTCCCCCACATCTCACTGCATTCCCTGACCCAGGAGGAGCTGATGAAGAGTACTGTATGAGCACTAGCGATGGCCACCGGCCATCCTAAACATCCCTTGCCATGTTTCATTGGCTCATATTCTTTAATAAAATCCACCTCTGTGGGCTTGAACTCGTCCACCCACCCTCTGGCAGAGCTAGGTATGGCAGCCTAACTAGGAGGGAGAGGCCGGTGGGAACACCATTGCTGATTACCAGGGCACTTTCAACAGGTGATTGTCTGGGTTTTTCTACTGAGGGCAGAAAACCTGTTGGAAATGTGAACAGAGAAATTGTGCTGATATAGGTTTCGTCTAAGATTCTGGCAACTTTGCAGAGTAATCACCCATTCACCTTGCTGTGAAGGCAAGATACATTCCTCTAACTCTCCAGTGTTCTCCGTCAGCCTTGGAACTAGCAAACACTGCTCACAATTAAACATATCAGTGACTAAAGGAGAAGAATGAATAAACACATCGGATTCCACACATGGAAGATGAAGTATGGTGTTATGCTTATGTTAACAGCAGGGTTCTCTGGGCCTGCAGTAGATATTCATTTAGGAGGGAGTGTGCAGTTTGCTAAACTCTTTTAACAGATGAATATTTTAGCAATAAATAGGCAGAGTATTTAGAGAGTACTAAAACACTGAAGATACTTAAAAAAAAACGGATTTTCAAAAAGATGACAAATTCAATATAGAAGACTGCTATTGTTCTAAAGCTCAGAGAACAGGGAATGGAAACATTTATTTGTCACCTCACTATGGAACTTCAGGCTCACCAGCTTGTCTCGACAGCACAAATAAATGGAAATTATGAAAAGCTGTAGAGGATTGAAATCGATATTTTATGTATATACCACCATTATGTTCATGTTACTGAATGACTTGAAGAAATCTTATGCTGATAAACCATCAGCCTATGCTTATGTTAAATTAATGTCGACATTCAAGTTCAAACTAATATCAGAATTATTTAAAGTATTAAATAGATTCATATGTTTGACCCCTTTACCAGTTTTTTATATAAATAATTTGCTATATGGCATTCAGTATTAGCATTAAATGAGGCAGCTTGCTGGTTATTACTGGTTGTTGTTATAAGTGTTAGCGTTTCATAGAGAGGTTGCAAATACTGCAAAATTAACACTAATATTGTTATAGAATTGGATCGACATTTCTGAATAGAATAACTGCTAAACAAATATAAGTAAAAAGAAAAAGTAATTATTGGTGATAAATATATAAACAAAATAGGGAAAAGGTGTTCAGCACCATATTTTGCAAAACAGCTCTTTTCACAAGACTGAGCAGGAGCTTTTGTTTGCGAGAATGTGGAACCAGCAAAATGAAAAGGCAATCTGATCCGAGAATGCATCCTTCTCTGCAAAGTAAAACAGCATCACTTTGGGATTTCAGCAGTTTTACGTGAAATTTCATCACCAGTCCCCACCCACTCCCGCATCCCCTACATCCCCTCTGTCCACAGACATTCTTAGTCTGCTTTTCTTTTACCCAGGGGAACACTCTCAGTAGGAGAATCCATATATGTGCAATGAGACTGAAACGTTTCTTTTTTCCCCAGCGATGTGCCGTTAAACATTCCTCGCAGGTACCACGGCTACTTGGTACTCTGCTTTAACACGAGATTCTCGCAGCATTTAGTGTGCCAAGGTAGATGTGAAAAGCACATGTCTCAGACGGCGTGATAGAAGAACTACCTGACAGCTTGCAGATCTGACAACAGCTTAGAAAAAACAAGGCATTTACAGTTATAAGTGCTGTGGTGTGGGCGCAGAGCCTGCTTAGAGCTGTTCTCACATACTGAAGCTTAGTGATTGGCTAAGCGGGGAAGCATGCAGTAGTTTGAAAGTGATATCCACGAGGTATCAGGGCCAGATGATATATTGTTCCAATTCAGCACAGTGGAACTGGAGCAGATTCTTTATCTACAGTCACCATCTTCTAACCAGTCGTACTACAATGAATATAAAACCAGTAACGAACAAGATTCAAATGACCCCTGTTCAAAAGATGGATTCACGGTGCAGAGACATTACAGGCACTAACTGTTAGTCCTCCAGCGACCCAAAAGTGTACGTCAAAAGGCCAGTAGGAGCCTGAGGAGCATAAAGACACATCAAAAGGCTAGGATGTTGTGTGCAAGTGCAAGGAGTGTGGGAGAATGTTATGGGGCAGTGCTGAGGTACTGCCTAAATTAAACAGAAGGGGACCTTTGTTCCACAAGCAGCTAAATATTGCCACAATAAAAATGTTTAACACCACACATTCAGACCTTTCATTTAGTTTGCAATGGGGTGGGGGGAGTTAGGGTGTGATGGGGGGGTAAAATTGTAGCATTTTAATCCCTTTTGTTGAGGGATTTAATAAACCAAAGCAGTAACACTGTTGTCATAGAAAAAGATGTTTGTTTTACAGATCCACGGTGTGATCTTCTTTCTGTGTATTAAATACCCTGCTGTTGCCATAGCACTGGCAGTAGCTTAAGCTAGCAACATGTTAATGTTTCGTCTTTAATTCTCTTGAGGGGAATCTGAGCCAGGAGGGGTGGTAATTCTAACTGACAGGCCTTTCTCCACAGAGATTTAGATGAAAGAGGTGCTGTGAAGGAAAAAAAAGACCAGAAAGAGGGAGAAAACAGAACAGCACAGTCCTAAAAAATCAAATGCAAATGCAATCTCTACATTGGATTCAACTGAGCCACATTGTTTTCTATGGATTATGATGATTATCATACATTTCGTTCAAACAGTATGAACAAAAAATGGCCCTCTTTCCCAGCTTAACATCGACAGGAGAGACTACTCATTAATATTCTCTAATATATGAGTTGCTTATCAGTCACTATGAGCCAATTTAACAAAAACAGCAGAGGGATTGACTGAACTCGGGCTATCAATCCCAGTTCAGGAGACAGAAACACTGACAAAATTTGAACAAAATATGACTGCTTGTCTTATAGTGTATGTGTCCTGGTTTAGTTGTTTTTAAAACATTTTGTGGTGCCCATTAAGTGTAATGTACAGTAAAGCTGCATTAAAATTCAATATATGTTTTTCAAGCAGAACTATAGTCAGAAAGCATAGAAACAGAATGGTTGATTGGTAGTAGTTTATCTATACACAAGTGAGTCAGTCACATTACATAATTGTGTTTTATTGCTTTGTTAGTGACAATTGTAACTATGAATGCTGTCTAAAATCCTGTCATTTCAAACATACAATAGTGAAGGAAAGGCAAAAAGTATATTATATAAATCCAATGTGCACTGTCAGTTAAAAATTGAAGATGTCAGACGTTTTTTTTTATATCACAGAGTTTCAGGTCAGTGGAAACAAGTACAACTGTCAATACAAAGTATTTACATAATCATACTAACGGCAACAGAAGGTTTATAATTCCTGTCAAATTTCTCGCAAAATACCAAGAAACACCATTGGAAACACAGCACTATAAGTTGTAATATACACTGCTTTCTATTTAAAAACCCATGTTCTGTGTCACGGTATTCAGGATCATCTTATAAATAAATATTATCCACAGATTGTTTTTTTTTTTTTGCATCTTTTTTCTATATTTATTTGTAAAAATTGCTTTGAGAACAAGAACAGTAAAAAAAATGACATCCCATTTAATTGCTATTTACAAACACCGATTGTTGACGCTTATGTAAAAAAATACAATTACTTAAAGAATAATCAAAACTGAGTGGCAGAACAAAAAGGAAGAAGCACCTCTCACGTTAAGAACTTTTAAACAGTGTACAATGCAATGATCAAATAAGACTAGGGTCTCTAGTCAACACATCTGTGTGACAAAATGAACAAATGATTTATGTTAAAACCTGTGTGACACCAGTAATAGATTTTTAATGTAATAATATGCGTAAGGAAACATCATTATATTTCCCATTACTGTACTTTCCCTTGTGAAGTAGCTGCGGAGTGAGGTTCCCTGTGTGCCTTGACAAACATCTTTCTGCATCTCCTTCTCTGAAACTGAGGAATTATCACCTGAATGCAATGGTTTTAAGAGCTGAGGTAGGTGACCAAGCGCAAGCTTCAGGGACACTTACATGAGGGTACTGAACAGCTGGAACAGCAAAACCATATGGCTGAATGGTATCAGGTTCTCCTGGACACAAGCCCAGTCTTCCTGGCAAACTGGGATTGGAGTATGTGTACAGTCTGTTGATGTTACAGGTGGAACTTCAATTCCATCATGAATGGACACAGGCCAGTCAGACCAGAACAGTCTTAATTTTACTTCAGTAAATCATGGCAGGAAAAAAAGAAATTTCCATCTGCTTTTGTCACTAGATTGCTGGATCCATTTTATCTGATCCTTTGACCACTTGATGGATTCACACCCTTGTGTCTGCTTAAAGCCAGCTGGCTGTTCCGCTGTACTGGTAGCTTTAAGTGTACTCCTGAGCTCTTACACCAAGAAGACTTGAATTTGTCAGAGGTAAGAGAATATATGTGGGAGGAGGATGAAATTGGGCCTTGCTGATTGGTGGACTCTCCCAGTTCTCCCAGCGAGTCCATAGTGTCAGCCGTGGTTTGATTTTCATCTTGCAATGACATATATATATTTTTTTATTCTGTGCAGCTTGGGGTGAGGCTTGAGAATTCAAACGCAGTATTTTTTTAAATTAATAACAATCAGTATTGCCAATCCCCAATCTGATGGTGATGATGAATCTGTGCTTATATATCGAAGGACATTGTATAACTATATATTATAGCAATTGTAACACAATTTATGCATGGTTTTGACATGATAAATTTTAAATGTTTCCCCTCTTCCCCTCAAACGTCTGGTACAACAATAACTCTAAAAATATCCTGAAGATATTAGTGGCAGTACAGTGCTTCTCTAACAGTCTTTTTACTCAACTACCACAAATTAAAAAAAAAATATTCTATTGAGGTAAAATATCTATGCAAAAACAGGAACACGTCTAAGAATGCAACACTATAAAAATACTTCACAATTTATAAACAATTTATAAACAACGCCATATGGTACATTTAAACGAGGTACTACCAAATCCTGCACTAACAGTGGAGGAAGGCCAGAATCTCACAACAGAAGTAAATGTTTCATTATGAAAATAATAACAATAATGACGACAACAACAACATCATTATCTTGAGGTAGAACATTGACTTCAAGGTTCTGAAGTGCTTTTTGTTGGATTTCTGTTTTATTCTTACTCGTGTGAATATTTCTTATAGCCAAGATAGCACAAAGCCTTTTTTTTTTTCAGACAGATTGCTCTACCTCTAAATGAACTGCGTAAAGGGAAGACAATTCCACAATGTTTCCCACCCAAAATACATTCTGACTGAGGTAGGTTTACTTTGCACATCCTGGGGGTTCGTCATCAACCTGCATGTAGGCCGAAGAATTAAACAAAACCTTTGATATGACTGAAAAAACCTGAGACATATAAGAATCCCTGGAAATGGCCCAGCACATCTTTCGTGGCTGGGTTTGTGGTATCACTGGCGGGCTGACGCAGGCCAGGAGTCTGTTTGAACTGAAGAGTCAAGACAAACTGCAAAAGAACACTGCAATATATTGTTTCATCAAAGTCTGTAATAAAAATATGAGCTAAAAATACTAAAAAAATACTCTGGACCCTTACTGTACTTGCTGCTGCCAGCAGATTAAAGTGGACTGAAGAAAGATTGAGAGGGATGAAAGAGCACCTGCCAGGAATCTCTCAAGAAAACCCATGCTATGGGTCCTTCCTGTAGTGGTGGTTTAATTTAGTTATCTTTGCACGGAAAAGAAACAAGTAAAAAAGAAAATAGGATGACCTGAGAATAAGGAGAATCAAAGCAGTACACCTCACACAACATGAGAGTATCAATCACTTGGCAACTCTTCTCCTCCCTAGATCTGGTTGGATGCCCTGCCCTCTGTCTGTCCCTCTGAAACCAGCCTGAAGACCTCCAAGGACACTCTGGACATCTGAGTCTCATCCAATGGACAAGATGTCACAGAACCCTCAGTCTGTAAAGCAAACACACCATGGCATTAGCAGACAAACTTTCAATGTATTATAAAAGAAGCACATAATGAATATATGCTGTTAGCTGAGGCCGGCTTTTTCATTTCCATGCTATTTTCATCTCTACTAGATGTCATGTGAAATCATATCTTAGAAAATCAGAATTCCATCTATGCTCTCAATACTGAAGGCCCCTTCCTCCAGCCGTTTTGCAATACTTATCTGAACCCACTATGATCTGGTGCAGTGCTTCTCAACCCAGTCCTCGCGGACCCCCAGATGGTACACGTTATTGCTCTCTCCCAATTGCCAGGGAATTGGGAAAAAACAAAAACGTGGACCATCTGGGGGTCCGCGAGGACTGGGTTGAGAAACCCTGATCTAGTGGTATGATGTGGAAGCTGGTAATCAAATGGTACCCACCCCCCTTAAGTACATTTGGTAAGACTTTACTTAAGGCCATGTTTTTAGTAATTTATGAACACATTCATAATGCATTATAATAGATTTATAAAGCATTATAAACATGGCTATAAATGTTTATCAAAAGGCATAAAACATTATAGCCATGTTTATTATGCATTAGCAATGCTTTATGAAGCTCTCATGTATAATGCACTATAGATACCTTTATAATGCATTATAATGGTTGGTAAAAGCATTAAGGATGTTTGTACTACATTATGAAGGTATTTATAGTGCATTTTAGATGAGAGTTTATAATGCTTTGTGAATGTATTATTATTTATTATAAATGTGTTTATAAATTACTAAAAACATGGCCTTAAGTAAAGTCTTACTGTACATTTCTGGTGTGGACTATTCACTTTACTTCCATTGCCTCATTCCTGCTTATATGTCAATGATGTAATATAATGTGATGTTAATTTCTTAGAGAATATTAAACCTGTAAGGGGTTTATCACTAAAAGTTTTTTAATCCATTGCTATTATATGAGCCCAAATTCTCACCAAATGTGTCCAGCTCAGATCTCCTTCATGGCAAGGCATTGGGAAGATCCTCTCTAGGTCACTGCTATCTCCTTGTCCCTTCCCCACGCCATCTCCATTTCCCTCCCCACCAGTGTGGGAGACCCCATTGATAGTTATGGTACTCTGGGACTGGGAGGAGGTGGGAGATGGCTGTGCAGGCACGTGGTGCCCTGCCTGTGCTGCGGACAGCCGGTCCCGCAGTGACTTGCACATCATTAGCCTGCATAGAACAGAGGTCAGCAGATAATGAGAGCAGGGTCTGCTTTGCTTTTTTAATAATTTACAGTCTTTACTGTCTTGTAAATGCAGACATTCAAATTATAGCTTTCAAATTTTGTTTTATGTTATTTTACTAAATCTTTTGTCATATTAGGTCTGTCTTTTTAAGCACAATATAGGGAGTAGTTGGCAAAAACACTCTCAGGGGTGCCTCCTACCTGCCCCTGTAGCCAAACATGAGGAACAGCACGCAGAAGATGATGCAGGTGACGCCAAAGTGAATCCCGATTATGATAGCAGTGGAGGAGCTTTTGCTTTGGTCGTCCTTCACACAGTTACATGGTGTTCCCAGCACTGTCAATGGAAAAGCCATGACTCAGGAGTGAAGAGGAGAAGGACACCGAAAGGCAGTACCATTCCCCACAAAGCCGAAATTCACAGTGCAATGACGAAGTGTAATCATTAGCCATTTAAGACCCAGCTATAAAAGAGTGATGACGCTTGGGTCTTTATCCACGCTTCAGGCCCATACGGCACTGCGCAAAAGTCTTAAGCAGTCAAAAGAAATGTTTAGAGCTATTTATTTGGTTAGTAAGTGCACTTTTGCTCAGAACAAAGAACACAATTTAGCATTAGAATATATGAAAATTAAGAATAACACAACAAAAACTGGTAATAAATAAATAAATATATATATGAAGAAATTCAGTTCTCCAAAAAGTTACTGATATCTAGTTGGATGGCTAGATGAATAGCTTCAGTTCCCAAACCTCTCCTCAGGGGCACCTCAGCCATTCCATACATTTGTTAAATGTCACCACCAGTTCAATTAATTAACTAATTGGATTAGCTGAAAAAAATAAATGAGGTATTGATTAGCTATACGAGGTGTGCTATTGGTCGAGTCAAAAAATACATGTGTGTATTGGATGGTTTCTACAAATACTGGGGTGATTTTAACACACGTTTTGAAATGGCTAAGCTCACACACTTTGACAGGCAGAATAGCATAATCTTACATCAAGTTCATTTAAACATCATTTTGTTTTGCTGCCTAAAACTTTTGCACAGTACTGTTGGCATGTAATAAAACTCCCCCTAAATTTATTTGTTTTCCACCAGGCACATAGCCAGGTAGTAAAATAACAAGTTTGAACAGCGCCCTGAAATTATTTTCTGGCTGTGGGCTACTGCTATGTCTGCTGGCCCCTGTCCACTGAACACTAGCATTGTGTGTGTGTAACGGAGGCAGGAAGTTACCTGATCTCTCAGCAGCCTCCTTCAGGGAGACAAAGCGCACGGTGGCATTGCTGTCACCGTGTTGGTTGAATGCCAGCACCTTCACCTCATACACCAGCGCCGGGTCTGAGGGGGACACCAAAGGTCAACACACAGGGACTGACGTTGTGTTTCACTTCAAATCAGACGCATACGGTCTTCATTAGCAGCTGTTGTTCAGACAGTGCAGAAAGAATAGAAGTGATTACTGACACGATCCCATCTCGCTCCCCGACCGCCTCTCAGATCCCATACCCCTCGAAACTGTAGCTCACCCAGCTGCGTGATGTTGTATTCGGTGACGTTGCGGGTGAAGGTAAGTGGTCCGGAGAACGTGGCAGAGTGCACCTTGCGGTAAAAGAGCTTAAAACCTTCGTGCTGGCCCAGTTTGCCGGCGGGCTCCCATGAAGCCTGTACTGTGGTGGCATTCACCAACCTGGTGAGAAGAGATGGGGCTGCTGGTGCTGGATCAGAAACAGAGGGTCTGTGTTAATTTATCACCCTACGCTAGGGTTCCTATCAATTCCCTGTGTTTCATTCTGGTAACTGACTTGTTTACAGTAACTCAGTTACATCCCCACCCCAACCGCACTCACCCTCCCCGAACGTGCTCTCCACAGTCGGCTCTGACGGCTTGCTTGCGCCGCGTGAGGTGTAGGCCTTCACATAGAAGGTGTAGCTGGTGGAGGGCTCCAGGTCGCTCACCACTTGCTGCAGTGTGCTCTTGCCCACGGCCTCTTGATACTCCATCTCCACTGGATCTGAGTATGGATGGGGATGGGGGGGGGGGTGTGATTGAAAATAAAATAAAAAGGAATAATAATTGAAGTGAAGTTGCAAGTCAGGGTACATGAAAGCCAAAAAAAAGGACAGAAGAACACGAGTACCGCGCTTTAGTCCTTGGGTGTTAATCGACACGCATACTCAACCATACTTGTGTTCTCGCATACCCATTTGACGTCATCTTCCATAGCCGAAGTACAGTTCCAATACTCAAGAACAAAAGTACAGAGGACGGTAGAAGTCCCTGGATGTTGTTCTTGCCCAGCCCCAATAATCAAGGATGCATCAGTTGCATCCTCACTAAACAAAAACAATCCCATGATTCATTGCGTCCCAAGTTCGTTACTGGGAGGTAAGTTAGCGGGACTGTTCTTTCCAGGAACACAAGTACGTTCTTTGCGTTCTTAGTACTAATGAACACCCCTTAATTCAGGTACACACCCATTACAGCTCTTCTGCCTTCTCTGTGGGTTTGCTGTCTTTGGCTGCTAATTAATGCATTTTATTTTAAATAGCCCCCAGGGTCTACAATTACCCATCTAACAGCACTGCAGTGCGAAGGGGAGCAGCTGGACCCTGGTAATAAGCACTGTTGTAAATAACCAGCCCCCCCCACATCTCTTTCACATGAAAAGGAAATAAATGGCAGGAAATGTTCTGCCGTAAAATTAATTCCAATTCCATTATCAATTGAGGGCAGCTTTATTTCTTCCATATTGAAGACATGGATGTCACTGAAGAACCATGATTTATAAGGCATTAAAAACAGGTGTTTTGTCCTGGATGCAAGCTGTCATGGGTCCCATAGCGGACAGCAGATTCATGGCAGCGGCATGTAAACGCCACTCCTCACTGGGCCAGTGCCCCATCTGCCTTGCTGCACGCTTTCACTTTTGTGTAGAACCTCTTCTAAAATTAGCTCAGTATGAAGCTGGACTGTTGTGTCCAAAGTTGGGGTCTTCCACTCTGTGTGTGTGGAGCTTGCATTCTCTCCCTGTGTCATGTGGAATTCCTCCTGCAGTCCAGAGACTTGCAGTTACGCTAAATGGCGGCTTCTCTTAACTGCCCATAGATTGTGAATGTCTCTGTGCCCTTCGACGGACTGTACCCTACGGTTCCCTCTGATAAGCTTCAGAGATGCACGTGACGCTGCACTGAATAAGTAGTTTGAAGATGGATGAATATAACACGACAGGGCTAATTCATATTCAAATAGCTTATTCTAATAGTTAAACTTTTATACACTGAGAGACTTCCTTGTTTTGGTGTGAAACATCAAAGTTGGTGGGGGGACAATTCACTTAAGAGTTCCTTTAAAGTTTACTAAATATTATTGTTCTTAAACTGGATGGCCTCACACCTCCAGGCAGGGGTACCGCTACAGATTTTGGACCCTGTGAAAGTCATATTGGGCACCCATCCCAGACCCATGTAATTATGTTCCAAATTTTTAGGCCCCCTTGTCAAAATTTCCTTGTCAAAATGCGCCCCTGTCTCCAAGGTTGTGGATTTTATTCCCATCCCAGTTCTGTCTATCGGATGGAGGGATGTGGCGACTTTTTGACTTTTAGTTGTGAGCAGACCTGCTGTCTTGCGGATGTGCAGAACGTATCCGATGATGTCCTGAGTGTTCTGCTGAGGACTCTGCCAGGACACCTGGATGGCGGTGGGGGAGACGGCATTGGCGCGGAGTGTGCGTGGCGCCCCCGGCAGGCCGCCCGCCCACAACACGGTCAGTCGGGCACTGGCTTGGGTGGAGCCTGCGTTGTTCTCAGCGATGCACTGGTAGATGGCCTCGTCTTCCTGGCTGATCCCGTAAATGATGAGTGTGCTGTGGGTTGAACGCAGAAGCGTCCGTGAGCAGATCAGGTGGGATGGAGGAGGTAAAAAGGAGACAGGCCTCATTTTAAACTGGGACAGAAAAGCCCTACAAGTGTAATTAGGGTGACATACAGAATGGTCAGTGTCATTTTATTAGGTACAGGATGCTGGCAATTACCTTAATGAGACAAACGGATCACATCATTTAAAGTGTTTCCACAAAGCTGTATTGGCACAACTACAGTGTCTTAAAGCTTTACAAAGATAGTCTGGACTTCCACCAAAGTTTATCTCTCTGTGTGACACAAGAATCCTATTACTGATCTATCATTTACCCTGGATGGGATGCCAATCTGGGCACATACACACACTATGAGTACATTTGCGGCATTTAGCAGATGCTCTTATCCAGAGCGACGTACAACAGTCCTCGGTAGTCCACGACTATTCTTCAATCTGTAAAGAATTGCAGGTCTCTTGACCACAGAAGGATAACCACATGACACGGGGAGAAAAAGTTTAAGTCCACATATACACAGTGGTGACAGGATTCAAACATGAGACCTTGGGCATGTGAGGTAACAGTGTGACCCAATGAACCACTAAGCCTTACATGTATATGCAGTACAATACCTTGAATGTAGTGCATGTGAGTATAGCCCAATTAAAAGGTCCTTAAAAATGCCCCCCTCCTTCTCATTTTGACCCCTTGCGGTTTCATTTGTTTCCTTCCTCCCGTTCAGTTAATAAAACCCCTTTTTGCCTCACGCTCGCCTTCGAGTCCTTCGTCCCGCATGCCGTGATGCTCTCTCACTTTGTCTTTCACCGTCTCCCTTGATGCAGCTTATTGCCACAGTGGTATTATTAAAGCTGAATACTTAATCAGACACTTTGGTCGACATCATCTGTGGGCCATGAGAAAGTGACCACAGAGAAGAATATGTAAATCACTCCTAATTTCAACCCCAGATGGCAGGAATCCATTAACTCACTGACAATGACATGAATATCCATTTGTTCCCAGACAGTTTTTTTGTTCTATTTGTGTTGTCTGCTTCTTCGAAAGATCTACAAATATAAAAACCATTTCCACAAATGATGGAGCGTGCAGGGCAACATTATTCAAAGTGCTGCCCGCCTGCTTTCCAATGTCATGAACAGGTCATTAATATTTTAATTGTCAATAAAAGGAAATGACTCGAGGTTGACTCACTGTTAGTTTAAGTTAAATAACAGGATGGAGAGTACGCCATCTTTCCCCTGAACTCCACCTTCTTGAGGCTGAATTAACCATCAGCCACATTTGCCCCAGTAGATCTTTGTGGTCATGTGTCTGACATTACTCCCCCCCCCCCCCATATGAAAAACAGGTCAAAACAGATCTGGAAACTGAAATAAAAGAGGGACCCAACATCTTTAAAATGCTAATATCTGTTGAAAGCCACATAATGACACAATATACAGAGCTTAACAACTGATGGCCCTTGTCATCCGTTTAGACATCAAGATTAATATTAGATATTATTAACGAAATTGCTGAAAATAAGTGATAGCCTCCCTGTCTAGTGTGTACAGATAAAAATCTGAAATGCATTAAAGTCTTACTAATCAGTGTAGTGTAACCCAAGGAAATGAATATGACTGAAGGCATGTGTACAATGTGTATCTTGCGTGAAAAAAAAAGTGAGATTCTATTTGTCACTAAAAAAAAAACCAAACAGATTAGCATATTCTTAACAACAGCTACTATTGCTGAATAAAATGTTTTATTATGCCACCAGAACTGCAGAAATGGCATTCAAAGTATACAGGATGACAAAAGTAAGAAAGGTACCTGCGCATCTTTCAGATTTACATAACATCATTTGCATAATAGCTTGAATATTGTAGCAAACAACAGCGTCTACTGAGAGCAGAAAAAATCCCCTAAACACTGAGAGTCTCCCGTTTCGACAGTTCAGATTTAATGGGAACGATCTTCTTTTGTTCCAGGGTCAGCACCAGCAAACCAGCCTTGGCAAACACTGCCCTATTCTCCACGGTTGAGGGACAGCAGCTGCCTTAAGGAACAGCACCCAAGAGCCGCGTCATTACAGAAAATGCTGGACCCCTGCCAGCAGTCACTGTGGCCCTCGAAGCTTCATGCACAAAACACATCATAACTCTGCGTGATGCATATTGGCCGGAGCCTGCAACTCGAAGTGCACGTTGTAAGTGCCGTCACCATCTTTGCCAGCAAATAAGGCACAGTGTAGATCAGTCGTTAACTGGGGAAGTACATTCCTGTCAGCCAAACTTGGCTCAATTCCCCCATTAGGACAAAGGCAGCCGCAGTTAGACCCAATGCAACCCAACACACATTTCTGATAGAATCTGCAGCTAGCAATCTTACTCCTAGCAACAGAAAAATACATCAAAGCACAGTCAGCAATCAACCAGACAATGCTGGCTATGATTAACAGTTACATCCATGCATATGGTGATGCAAATCCAACAACAGAAATAATTACAAGTATTACAAGAATACATTTATTTTTCCAAAAGGTTCTTCATCCGTTTATACATTAAAATTTTACTTTCCATATATGCACACATATCTTACATTTTGAATTATATACCATTATGCATATTACTGGTGTTATATTATGTAATCTGATATTAAGCACTTATAATACATTATGAAAAGTGTGCTATAAATCACTAACCCTGCTAAAGAGAAGCAGCTGGGAGATGGATAGATGGATGAGTGATGCTGTTGATATGTGTATGTAGTAATATACATTATACATACCTATATAATATATACATATATAATTATATACACAAATACATATGTAACATTATATATAATTTACAATATGTATTATATAGGCATACAGTACCAGTCAAAAGTTTGGACGCACCAATTTGCCTACAAAAGAGAGCAATAGTGTCACATTACATGACCTGGCCACCAGACACAATAGAAATGGTTTTGACCAGGGAGTGAAGGAAAAGTGGCCAATGGCTGCTCAACATATATAGGACCATCTTCAGGGCAGCCGGAAAAGCATCGCAGGAGGCCACGTCATGAAACTGGCATAGAGGAGACAGTAGGGTCAGCCAGTCCCTGAAGCAATTGAGGTTAAGGGCCTTGCTCAAGGACCCAATGATGGGAACACTCTGCCGACGCGGGGATTTGAAGCGGCAACCTTCTGAGTCCCAACCTTCAGAGCTGCACCACCCCAATAAACAATTTTTTTTTGGGTAATACTTTTTTGTTCAATGCATAATTCCATATATGTTATTTCATAGTTTTGATATCTTTATAATCATTTTAAAATTTAGAGAATAGTACAAATTAAACCTTTCTACAGGTACGTGTCCAAACCTTTGACTGGTACTGCATGTAGACATAAATATACAGACGCTCCTCGCATCACGATATTTTGACTTTACGATGGTGTGACAGTAACGTACATTCAGTAGCCACCAAACTTCGAATTTTTTTGAGTTCCCAGGCTAGCAATATGCTGTACAATACTCTCTACTGATGCCGGGTGATGGCAGCATCCACCCAGCCACGCTTCCAGTCTTTGTAGTGATCAGGAGTGTAAACATCTCATACGGTGTTTAACAACATAACACATGGTGTTTTATCCTGTGTGATTTATCGTATCACATTCATATTGGACTTAACGATATTCTCTACTTACGACAGGTTCATTGGAATATAACCTCATCGTAAGTTGAGGAGCTTCTGTATAAATGTGTATGGCGCTATTCAGCAGTGAGCAGTACTTCCTTACTATGTGAACCAGAGAGCAAAACTTACACACATTTTATGGGAATGTATGGTGGCCTGGCCTCACCTGTTGTTGTTCCTGAGTTTAACGTGTCCCCCTGGCTCCAGCACCTGGCCATTCTTCAGCCAGGTGAGTTGTGGCAGGGGCTCACCCTGAGCCAGGCAGGAAAAGATGGCCGTTGTGCCCACTGGCCGCGCGATGGACTGCGGCGGCTGGATGAACTCAGCTGGGGCTGAGTAGACAGGAACAAAGAAGCGACATGCAAAACTGGGTTATGCAGCAGTTTGTGTGCTGTACGTCCAAATGGGGCACATTTAGGCTGCAAAAAAAGAAAACGATGTAAAACCAAACCTGGCTCCTGTGTTCTTTGCAGACAGACACAGTACAGAAAGGACACAATGAGGATTTCCAAACAACCTCCATTAAGTGGTGTGGAACAAGGGAAGACTGGCTAAACTCTCCATAGGGTTTAATCTGGGCCTGTCACTGTATTGTAAGCAGGGCATCAGAAGAACTGCGGCAAAGCGAAACCCAGCTATGACTCAGATTAAATCAATAATAGGTGTGAAAAACAGGCTTAGAGGACAGAGGGAAGACCAACAGAGCAGCCTTTCATCATTTGGCACAGACATCATAAGACTGATAAATAAAGCCGGAGGGAGGCTCAATCTTTTTGCCTGTTTCTCTGCCTCCTTCCTAGGGGAGGTGACCTGGCCCCTGTACTTTAGCAGTCCTTTGAGCAAACGATTAAACTCTCTTGCATGGCATTAGGTGATCAAGAACTAAATTGTCTAAATTAAACATCTGATTTTAGCAGCTAGACCTGATTACTGATCCAGTAAAGTGCAGCTGGTTTGGCTGATAGTTACAGCTGAACTGTGGCATTTTCTCTTTAATTGTTGGATCAGCCTCACTACTAGTTCTGTACTCACAGATCTTTTTTTGTACAAAGTTTCATTTAATGGTTCAGCACACGTATAACTGTAAACAAGTCCGTAGTATTAAATGAACTAACACTGAACCAATATTAAATCACAATAAATCATAAATAATAGAAAATAACAGCACCATAGCAAACTTCATCGTCTTATTTTCCTGTTGTTCCCACGCCAGTCATTCTCACCTTGCACCACGAGCCGCCCTTGCGCAGTTCTGCGCACGCGTGTCCCTGGCTTGTTAGCTGCGCAAACGTAGACGCCTGAGTGCTGCACCCTGACATCAGAGATCATCAGGTTCCCCGTTCCCAGCACCTGGATCCCCTCTACTCCGATTGGACGCCCATCTGTCCCAAAAAAAGCACAGAATAAAGATGTTAGGTACCTAACAATGAACAAACAGAAGCTAACTCACGGGGCTCATAGGAAATCAAATGTTTAAATTTAAGTATAATGGATAATTATAAAGTACACCTCATACCAGCCCGCTGGGGACATTCCAATGCAGCATCTAGAAGCATCTTGAGATTGGATGGGACAAAGTAGTAATGCTGACAAAACAGGCAAACCCAAAGCATAACCCTGAACGGTCATGTACATGTTTCCTGTCACCATGGTAACCGGATGCCTCTGAGTATCAGTGCATGACAGGGGCTGAGGGGTGAGATTACAAATGTCCCTGCACACGTGTGAGCATGTGAGTGAAGACTCTCCTGCATGTTGATGCAGTACATATCTGCTTTATCCTGTGAACTTCTCCAATTTAATGCATTAAAGTATCAACCAGTTTAAATTCTGGGGATTTTTGTAAAACGGTGTAAGAAAGCTATGGCAAGCGTATGTAATTATTGTGTAGTAGCCAGAGTTCACCAGAATTTTCTTTAGTATGAATGGCTACCATCTCTCTCAGCTAGAATGTACTGCCTGGTTTGGGTTCTCAAAGCCCACAGCTTTTGAAACAGATTCACCCGCAGCTCAGGGCTGGAACTCCCAGCACACTGAGCTCACTGCCATTCCAAATGATCCAGATATGACTGACACTAATGAGATTTCAAATAAGAATATGGAAAGCAGGCCATGGGAAATGGACAATCTTAAAGATAAGAAACTACCAAGACCACTATTGCATTACAGACTGACTGATCTAAATCTATCAAGTTCATTATGGTACCTACCCCAAGCCTTATCTCTGTAATATAATCCTCTGAGATCCAATCATGTTAGCATTTAATTCCAGCAAAGCAATACCCAGAATCTGATTACAGGCTAGTAGGGGTGCAGAGTACAGGCTGCAATTTATTTTCTGAACACAATAATCAGATTAAACCTATAATTCAAAAACAGACATTACTGTAAATTATTGCATTTTTTATTGGGAGCTGAAAGACACCCAGGGAGCAGTAATCTGATTATATGGATTGCTAGCTTTATTTTCAGGGTGAAAAAAATTTAAAACATTCAATAATGAATGATGTTCCATTGGCCAGGATTTCTCTAAAGCAGAATCTGTATGATTTGTTAAATCTGTTCATTTTGTATTTATGAAGGCTTGGATATGTATTCAGGTCAACTGTGACATGGTTTTGATTCTTGACTCTTGGCCTCTTATGAAAGGATCACTCATTAAAGTCAAAGCCAGAACATCACATTACAGCATACCCAGCCTGCTCCAGGAGACTATAGGCCGTGGGTATCCGGTGGCAACGCATTCCAAAATGGCCGTCTGGTGAACAGTGAGGGTAAGATTTTCAGGGCCCACGAGGATCGTGGGCTCTTTGTAAACGGAAGATTGGGAGCCTGAAAGAGAGAGATGAAATAAAATGGATAAGTAAATGTCTCTGCTAGACTGAGAATCCACATGTGGCTTCAGTGAGGCCAAGCTGGGATGGGAAATAGAATGTGGGTGGAGACCTGAGATGGTGAGGCTGGCCATTGTGCTGCGCTTGACGCCAGCACTGTTGTGGGCCACGCAGCAGAAGAGGCCGCTGTCCTCAGGGCGCAGCCCAGTGATCTGCAGGACTCCTGTGGGCAGCAGAGTATACCTGGGCAAAAACACAAAGCCCAGTTCACTCTTACACTCCCTGAATGCTCTTAGTGTCCTTCTTGCTATGTTTGAAATGCACTTTATAGCTCTTGCTCTGATATTGCACTCTTTACTGGGCATTCATTGGAAGCTCAGTCTGGCTGCACTTATGCCTAGTTGACTCCTTGACAGCTGTATGTTTATATATACCAGACCTTCAACTCTGGATCTCAATTCCAAATCCAGGCCTTGTTTCCATCTAGTTAGTTTAATAATTACTGATTCTGATTGACCACAGAGCTCGAGGCTTCATACCTAGCTCATGGGTAAAGGAAGGCTGGAAAATCAACAGTGCTCAGCCCTTGAGGACTGTGATTTGAATAGCCCTGATTTATACTGTGTATTTATATACTGAATGCTGTTAGTCATTTCAGCTGAACAGTTTATAATACAAGTGTGTATAATAGTATTTTTGTCAAATATCTCCATATAAATTTAAAATTCAGATTTATTTATTTGGCAGATTCTTTTATCTAAAGTAACCTACAACTGAGAGAGCAGGGTCAGTCAGTCACTGGAGCAACTGGAGTTAAGGGCCTTGATCAAAAGCTCGACACTGAAATAACTGCTGACCACAAGATTTGAACCTTACAATCGTGATCAAAGAGCCACACACCGCCCCATATATGCACAAATGGTGCAGGTCTCTAATGACTCCAGTAGATAATTTAACCTTAAACCAGAGTATAGCTGTCATGATTACTCCATTAAACGGTTACTAAAAAGCATCGATTAAAATGATCCTTGTTGATTATTCGGCAATATGGCGATAGGAAGACTGCATACCGGACGAAGGTGAAAACAAAGAGCGAAAACCATCAGCTGTGTGGAAGCACTTCACATTAAAAGTGAATGAAAATGCAAAGCATAACTTAAATATCACCACAGCGCGACTGCCATGCAAATACATCTTAAATAAGATTCACGGGTTTGACGGACTCGCCCAATAATGCAAGGTTAGCCATACATATACGCCATTCAGTAGCTTAGCCCGTCGTGAACATCACTTTGACTTCATTTATTTTGACTTGAAATCATTTTGCTCTATTTACTTTCCATGATTCCTCAACGTCAAAATAATCAATACTAAAACAAATGTCAACATCTTCCATAATACGGCACAAGCAAAACAAATAATATTGATCATTTTGTGAACATATTCTATGTTTTTAGTACAGTTGAACAATATTTTTAGTTTTTACGACATTTAAAAAGTTGAAAACTTACTATATAGCCAAATAGAACTTACATCAGTAGAGTCTGTCCAAATAGTTGGTATTGTCGTTAATTGTGCTAACAGACACAAAGCAGTGCGGACAATCACTTGCCTTTGCTAAATATCGCCTCTGTCAAATATAAAATAGTTCCATACAGCGGAAAACGAATGTCTTTTCGTCACTTCTAGTTCGCGTTTCTCCTCTTCGCTAGTATTAATTTCCCACGAACGCGCCGCGCGAACCAAATAGGAAGGACGACAATGATTATGATTGCGCATGCAGAACTCATGATTTAGACTGATTTTTTTTAACATATACTAGATAAGTAGAAAGGGGAACCATCGTTAACAAAGCTGGCTAAATTTTCTTTCCTTTGACTTGCCAAACATGTTTTAACGCACCGAATTGACGGTTTGAACCCAGCAGACTATTACAGTCCTTGCGGTGTCACAAATGAATACGCATAAAATGCCATTTCAATATTAACACTGCACATTGTGCAAGCCTATTAGGGCTGCCGCTGCACACCTCCGCTTTGTGCGTGTGGAGTTTGCGTGTTTACTCCGTGTGGGCGTGGCTTTTTGACGGTCTTTGGTTTCCTTCTACTGTCCCGAAACATACAACTTTAAAGGAAATGGAGTGCCTAAACTGACCGTATGTGTGACCCTGCAATGATTGGTTGTTTCCTGCCTCACGCCAAATATAATGTACATAATAATATAATACAATATAATATAATATAAGCGATTACTCGAAGAATCCTCAGATTAATTGTTAGATTACTCGATTATTGATATAATCGGTAGTGACAGCCCTAAAACAGAATTGTGGTGATGAAAAGTTCAGCATGGGAGAGTATGGGCTCAGGCTGTATGAGCTGACTTCAGATAAAACGACAATAGCTTAAGGCGGGCACCTTGGTATAGAGAGGTAAAGGCTAAGTTGCATTAACTGCATTGCAGATGAGTTACGATTAATCAGCATTGCATCACACACTGGGATGTGCATTGCCTTGAATTAATTAGCACTGCATTATGCACTGGATATGGACTAAGTTGGATTAATTAGCACTGCATTATGACAGAACGTGGATTGAACTGGAGTGATTAGCACTGTATTGTAAGCATGTGGATAGGATAGGATTAATTAACTAGACTATGACGAGGTGTGAGCTGGGTGGAATTAATTAGCACTACATTAAAAGCGGGTGAGGAATAGGTCACCAGTGCCGAGTGAAGGCTCACATACCTCTCATTGTCAGTGTCCACAGGCTGGTTGTCCTTCTCCCAGCTGATGACAGGTTCCGGAAGCCCGTGGATCTGGCACTGAAATCGGGCCACCCCCGCCTCCTCAGCATGCACCGATTGGGGCTGCACGTGGAACTCAGCCATTGCTGGGAGAACGGGGGGGGGGGACTTCATCATTAACATAATTAACTGTCGTTATTGTTGCTTGTTATAATAAGACACCCTGCATGCTTGAGTGTATAAACTCTATAACAGTGTTTCCCAATTCGGTCCTTGGGGATCCACAGACAGTCCACGTTTTTGCTTCATCCCAGGAGCAAAAACATAGACTGTCTGGTAGGGAGCTGGGAGAAAGCAAAAACATGGACCCTCTGTGGGTCCCCAAGGACTGGGTTGACAAACACTGTTCTAGAACAAAAGGCCACTCACTTCATGAGGGAAGAATGTCATTTTCTGAATAATTTTCACCAAGTCAGGAAGTGAAACTTCAACTTTATATAGTATCTATTGTAAACAGTGTATCCAACAAAGCATGCTGCAGCTTCTTCTAAGCAAAAAAAAAATCAATAACAAAAAAGAAATGCAGAGTACTTATAATAACTAGAAACATGTTTGAGAACAAATAATTAGCCAGCTTTCCTTCAGTTACTGTGTTGAAAGTGGTCTATAACTTCTGTTGGCTCTCCTCTCCTATACTTGCCCATCTGTTAATCTTTACAGTTAGCCTTTCATGTGAAGCCTTCAAACATCCTTTTTGTATGCTGAGACTGAAACAAAAAGGCTTATTTTTCCAATATTGTTGGCTGAGATTATCCATTACAAGAGTCTGAAAAAAAGCTGCAAGTGAGACTATTGTAAGCAACAAATTTGGCTGCATGCAAAATTAAATTTAGACATGAGCTCAGCAGATGGATCAACACAGAGCAACCGGTTAGAACAATGTGAATTATACAGCATGCAAAGTGTCCTCATTCAGTGGGCTGACTATCAGTCATATTAGTCCCGGCTTAGACACAGCTGACTGGGGGCTTAGAGTTGCACCAGGGGCCCTTCCAGCACAAATACAAATTATAGAGGTCCCCTGCCTTTTGCACAGCTCTCCCGCCATCTTCGAGACAAGTACACTCCTTTAAATGTTAAGCATAATTAACTTGCACAGAGCAGGACTGGTAGGGATACCGTTTGCATAACAAGAGGGTAAAAATACTTAGTTGTCATTCTTCAGTGACTGACACGTTTACTGAAGCCGAGTCTCTTGGCCCTTCACTGGGCTGCTTTTGTTTCTCAACGCATGAATTTGTCTGCCTGCATCCCCCGTGCGACAAAGATGTAGCAATCAGCCACCGCTTTTGACTTTCCTTTAATTCACTTTAAATTGTCCTTAAGCTTTGCGTTGGGAAAAATGAAAAACTGAAGACACAAAAATAGCCACTGGAACACGGTTTGTCTGACACATAATGTAGAAAAAAAGTAAAAAAAAAAAAAGTATGACCACCATATTTTGTGTGTGAATCTGAATCCTGTACATGAAGATGACTTATGCCAGAAGGGGTAGCTCTCAGAGCAGCTCCTGAAAGACACCTCCTTATGCTAAGCTTTGTTTCAGCTCAAGACTTCGTTGATTAGTGCAATGGGTTGCCGCCCCTTCCTGGGTAGCTTCTGGGATAGACTCTGGACCCCCTGTGACCCTGAATAAAACAAGCGGATTCAGAAAATGGATGGATTTTGTTAATTAAGCATGATGGAGCTGCCAATTAAATTTTAATTGTGGCTGAACCTATCATAACATATAGTTATTTTTTTCACATCATTATTATTTTCATATCATTATTTTTTCACTACCTCCCAGACCAGGATAAGCTTCTACAACAGACAGTGGCAAAAGAGCTATTTTTACTGAGCCATGTGAACATCAAAATCAATCAATCAAACAATCAAAGAAACAAACAGACAAATAAGCAAATAAACAATAAACAATAATAAACAATCATTAAACCTAAAGGTCCCAAGAATTATCACAATTCTGCTACCTCCACACTGGCATGCAGAAATACAAAAGGAAGAACAAGATTGATTCCAAATGTAGGTCTTTTAAAAAAGATTGATGTCAAAATACTTTTTTTCACTGATGTCTGTGGAAGAGTGGTATGCTTGGTTTGTAAATAATCACTGTTATGTAAGAGAAAAACATATTACATTTTATTGATAGAAAGACTTTGATAGAAAACCTTCTTTTAGGGTCTATAACTTGATTTTTTTTTTGTAGATGCAACATTTAGACCTTTAATTAGTAACAGCTCAATCAAGCATTATGAATTAAGAGCAAAGTCGGAACAAAAACCAGCATATTCCCCTAGGACTAGGGTTAAGAACCACTGTCTGAAGGGGTGTGGGAACAGGTTAGTAGACAGAAGATGGTTTTGTGCTGGGGAGGGCTTCTGCAGAGTAATGGCTGCAAAGTTAGGGGGGGTGGCTGTAGGAAAAGATAGAGCTTTATATGAAAGCAAAGCCCAATCAGTCCCCTCGGGCATAAGGACTGGGGATATTCAAAGCAGCTTTCTGCTTGGCATCCCAGAAACAAGAAATGGCGCGAAACTGAGAGATGAAGGTGGGAACACGGTCATAATACAACAGCCAGTTTCTCAAGATAACAATCCCTGCCTTCTTATATTACTGTGTGAGAAACTTAACACAAGTGGTGGTGTTTGTACTAGTTTGGAGTCAACCAAATCACATCAATTCCACAGCTCACAAGAGCAGCCGTGGCTCCCTGATACTCCATATAATAGCCCCAGGAGAGTAAGGAGACCAAGAGTGCAGATTTGGACGGCCACCACCTAAGTGCTGTTCCCGCTGCTTTCAAACAGCAGGCATCTGCCACGGTGGTAATCTTGTGTCTCATCCACCACCATCACTCACCCCCCCACCCCCCCCCCGCCCGTTCTTCGGTTCCGCAGATGGGCTCCTGCTATTAAGCCTCATGCATTAAACATGCAAAAGCTCAAAGTCCACCCCCACACCTCCACCATTTCCCCATGCACACTCTCTGAGCTCCACCCCACAACAGCCCCCCTCCCCATACACAAACACACACGCACACACTGGATAACAGCAAGGTCACAGGAAATTCAGCAAAACGCCCAAGGAGGACGCTGCAAATCTGTCATGTATCTCCACACACCAACGTGCCAATTTGTGTGTACGTGCATCTGGCTGGCCGTTGGCAAATCAACACCTGAGCTACCTGGGGTGGATTTTCTGTGTCTTGTCAGCTAAAATCATACAGCACACCAGTACTACACGCACTCAATATCACAGAAGATGACCACCCCAAATGTGGCTCCACGGTGCAAATGAAGGCAGACTGTGCAAGAGGAACAGATGCCACCCTGTGATGCTGGTCTCACCGCAAAATTAACACGCCGAAGGGTCGAAGTGGAGGGCACTTATCCCACTGCTAATGCTTTATTGAAGAGAAGGGACATTCTTGCCTGCTTCAGTGGCCTGTACACCCAACCCATGAGAACTGTGGCCCTATTTCATCTGTTTTTCTGGACTGCAACAGGAGCATGGATGGCCTTTCACCTCCTTGTTTGTGATTGTCCTTACTCAGGTATATTGCTGGGTCCCAACTCTCAAATTGGGGTCCAATTTGGCACCCTATGTGGCTGTTAAAACATGGGAAGAACTGATTAGAAAATCAAGCAATAAAGACATAAGCATGTCTATGATAAACACCTAGGACTGATGATAAAGACGTGTTAGGGAGCAGAGAGTTATTATACGCTCCAGTAATAAGTGAGATGCTAATTGAAACCCATGTGAAAACATCTGTTAAGCAGTAATCTCCAAAATATCTCAAAGTGAAAAAAAATCAAATTATCTGGTTCTGAAATCAAAGCTTTAAAGCAATTAGTGCAACTGAACAGAAGGTGAATAGGTGAAATTCCTCCAGGACCATCCTAGTATACCATTCAACAGTTACTATGAACCTAACACTACTCCCAGTTCCCTAGGAATCATAAAACAGCCAAAAATACCTCAGAGGTATCAGATTCACATTACAGCCTATCCATTAAGTTCCTGGCCCAATTACCAGTATCCAGAAAAGCCACAAGTGGCAACCCAACCAATTTGATGGTTACTGTACTGTAACACATCAAGCACACATGTATATACAGAATTCATATGACAACTGGACAGACATCAAAATAATACAGTTTGCCTGTAAATTTCATACATGATGTTTAAAAATATACCACTGAAAGCATTAGAGGATATTTTCAATGTGAGCTCCAGTGACCTGAATCACCAAGGCCAAGATCATTATCAAGGCTTGTCCACCTTTCCATATTCCTAAAGAGTGGACCCTCACTCATTATTCTGTTATGACTTCATGCCATATCAACTATTGCCCAGGAACAGGAAATACTCCTGGACTCAGTGCTTGCATAACAGGACAAGGGCCAATACATGATACATTTATGCCGCTACTTCAGCAGGCTTTGCAGTTTATTCACTAAGGACACCCTTCACTTATTCATGCAGATGCGTACGCCCCCCCCCCCCCCCCAATGTAAATCATATGCTTATCTTGATGGCAGCCTGCCAGATTTTGCCTCTGGCACTGTTTCCTAATCCCTTAACAGTAAAGGGGTAAAATGAGACTCACTCACACCGATTAGATATGGCTAGGACAGAGTCTACTAACAGGAGGGGTGTGGCATGAGGTAGAGAACGTGACAGAAGATGGCAGGGATGAGCATAACCATTCAATACAGGCAGAAAAGGGGTTTTATCAATTGCAAACCTGCAAACAACTCATTACCAGCACAAAATCACAGGTCACAGAAAATAACATTGGAAATCAGGAAGAAGGAGAAAAGGAACTTTTCAACTGCTGGCTGCTTTTCACAAATGACAGCACTTGTCAATTTCAAGGGAAAGGATGAGCGTGAAGAAATGAGGAACCATCCAATGTCTGTGGATGGTTAGGTGGCTGAATGCCGTCATTGTTCTTGTGGTGTTTTGGGTACTGGAAAGGATGGGAAAATCTAGGTTGTGTGATTGTTTGGAATTGGCTCTCAGTGTTTCACTGGGGAAAGGTGATAGCACAGGATTTCAAAAACAGCAAAACAAAATCAGCAGCCAAAACATATAGCTGTTTTCTGGGGAGAAACTTGTTACTTGGCAGTGACAGAGCTTGGGTCTGTGGCTAATTATCACATTGTTGTGTGTTCATTTTCTTCCTGAAAGAAAAAGGTAATGAGGGGAGGGCCTTTATGCAATTCATATAGTAAACAGTAAATCTGGTGAAGGCCGTGATGTATGAGGAGGCATTAAGAAAAGACAGTGAGGTAATTAGTGAACAAACATGAAAGTATTGCTGACGAAGAGGATCTGGCAGAGAAGGGCTGTCACTCATTAAACCATCGTCATGTTGTGGGGAAAATACTTGCGGCTCCCCTGTACCCTTCAACCCTTGTCCTCCAGCAAACTGAAAAAAAAAAGCATTTTCCTCGCTCTCTCTCACTCAACAGCAAGTCCCTTCCACATTGTAGCACGTAGGGTTTAATTACAAAGGGGCCAGTGAAAGACGGCAGATGCTGAAAATGAAGAGATTATTTAAATGACTGCATGAGGAAAGGCAGGACAGGGCCAAGGAGCACCCATGGATAAAGGGAGCAAGGACGAGAGCGAGGTTGCAGGCCTTTTGAAATAAATTAGTGGGGTTTTTTTGTTGCCGCTGTCATTGTTGATATTTTGTCCGTTTTTTTAAAGCAGTGGTAAGTGTTTATGAGAACGCAGGCACCTTTGCAACAAAGGCAAACCTCTATGCATTTGAATAAAAAAGGGGCTTTTGTTTGTTTTAACGATTGGTGACCAAAGAGCTTTGCGCTCATTAAAGCACTTCAAAAAGCCGTCTTAATAATTAGAAAACTCCGTACGAATCGTAAACGGCATCTGAGAGAGCCGGATCCCATTCTAAGCTGCTGCCTCCTTCTTGTAGTCTGGGGTTCCCAGGACACTGGTCTGAATCCGCTCGCTGTCCCAGGGCTGAATGTGAAATCAGTCTGCGGTCTACATCTAATTAATAATCCATTTGCTTTGTGTTAATGTCACAGCCTGGGTTTCACTGAAAATGAAACCACAGGACCCAGTTTTATTCTCCTTGGGGTTTGGTGCCTAGTAAGTTTCCTAAAAAATAATAAAAAACACATTTTCTTCACTAATATTAAACTCCATTACACACCAAAGATATAGATATCAGTATGAAAAACTGTTGCTCTGATAAGTTTGAATGTTATGATAATTGTAAGAAAGCAGTAAACCACTAAGGCTACTTTTCTGCGATAAAAACTTGTGGTTTTCTGAGCCTTCCAGAATGCAGGTCACACTCAGAAGGGGGGGGGGGCACACTCAGCCTACCGAAAATAGCAACACTGGCCTCTCAGACCGACCCATCCTCTCCAATTCCTTCAGAGGCCCTGGAATTCCTCAGTTGAAAGAACCTGATCTCTCTCTAACCTGTCCTCTTGCAGCACAGCCCCCTGGCCAAATTAGACCATCATTAAAGGCTTTGCATGGCGTTTGCTCCGGATGTGGAGCGCCGCTCTGGCTTTGACTGCCAGCGCTCTTGTTGGCTTGTAATTTCTAAATAATTTTCTTCCTCTTTGGGTAACACCATGGCTGTGGAGTGGCACCTCCACTGGGTTAATGGGTTTCTCCAGCTTCTTCCATTCACTGGTGCTTAAAAAAGAGCGGCTAGAAAGTTACGGCAGCCTGACAAGTCATGACCTGGCCCCTGAACGACTGTAGTTAAAGAACTACAGTACCACCTGCCCACCATGAGAGGGCGCAAGACAACTCAAAGAGAAGGTGGAAGGATGAGTCTGAGTGTGAAAAGGAATCATGCTGGAAAATAAAAGGCTGTGAGCGAGAGGGTCATTTTTAATTAAAAATTATATTACTTCATTACTGATGATCTAACTAATAGCCATTTTTATTATTACCTTATTTCAAAACAGTGTAACCCATTTTACTTAGTTTTGCAAGCAGTCAAAACATGTATCATTACCAAAATAAACAAAAAAAACCAGGTCCACTGGGTTCTGTTGGGCTGAGCACATATAAAATAGATAAACTTTAATAATAATCATCTTCTGAATGATAGTTACCACCACTAAGAATCCCAGTCTTATAACTGCCAAATTATTTTTCTACATTCCAGTTCTTGCAAGGATCTGCCCCTATGGAGGCCATATTTCATTCCAGTGGTTATATACTGGTATAACTGAAAGACCCACAAAAAAATTATAATTTTCCCACCAGGTCCTACCTCACATTACAAGCATAAAATAATTTGAATTGATTATTCGTAGAGAGATCATCCAGGGTACCATTATAAAATTGCCCATGGCCATATAACTAATTATAGCACTGGCTGTCATTTTATGTGAGCTACTGCTTAGGATTAAAATAATCGTGTGCTTTCATTTTCATTTTTGTTTGTAATGTCCATGGTCACTGACCACTCAAAGGTCTGATTCATTAAAGGAGCCACTTAAAAACAAACGGAGCCTTTTACTTTGGTGTTTGAAATCCGTGCAGAAATACCATTCAAATTACATTTCTCTTGTTTTCTTGTCCAACTGAAATTGACCAACTGAAATTAAAAGCAGCAATTCTGTAAGCAGTAAATTGGCCTTGTTTGAACTGGAAACTATTCTCATGTATCTTTGTACATCCCACAGCTGTATGAAGCCCACCATTACTGTCTCCATCAAATGCAAAAACCCTGCAGCTGAAATTTACATGCAGACAGAATTTGCATTGACCCCTGAAAATGCCAGTAAAATTGGCTACAACTCAGAGAGAGACAGAGAGAGACAAGGAGAGAGAGCAACCCAGGGAGATTTGCAGAGAAAGAGAGATAGAATAGAGAGAGATGGAAGGAGAGCAGCCATTGAATGGGGGTGATGGACAGTGCACATCTGCCAGTTCTGCCCTTCTCAATAGGGCCGAGGAATGGAGACTATGGAATGCTCCAATGCACTTAAAGAACCAACGCACATTTCAAACCTGGTTGCGGTTGCTTGAATCCTCCCCCCCCCCCCACACACACACACACGCACACACTATTCTCATTAGACACCCACACTAGGACTTCCGGATGGACCCATGTCAGGTGTTCCTCTCCAGCCGTGCTTTGCTTATTACAGCCCTCCACGCCATCTGCACCTCTCCTAACTGCAACAAAAATGATGACACACAGATTTTGAAAGGTTCCTGCACAGTGAGAGCAACATTATTATTTCCCAATTACACCATAACATGTGGTAAGAGGGAAATGAGAAGCATTAGGGCCTTCTCAGTGATGCTATTGCCAGACAGGTAGACCAGCAGAGTAGGTAGTCAATCCATTTGCACCCCCCCTCCTCCTGTGCCATTTACCACTGGGTGTGGTATCGTCCTTCCTGTTAGACACACTTCCAAATGGGGGCTGTCATCAGAGACAGCTCCCCCACTCTGTCCCTCGTATGCTCTCTGTGATCCTCTTTTATGAGCCCGGTGTCTGTAGGAGTTGCATCAAACTGCACACCAGTCTTCCAGCACATCAGTCTAGAGTACATCTGCTTCTTATGTTTCTTGCTGTACGTCAGGATGATGCTCACTAATGTGTTTTCTTCCTTCTTATTTCTATTTAAGCGCATTCATGCCAAACAAGATAAAAACGTTATGACAGCCATGACGGCTTCAAGAAGAAAGCAGTTGCAAAGATCAAAGACTAGGTTCACATGTTAGTCTTCAAATTCAGCACTTGTTTTGAGCTCAAACAAGTTATACTCTTCCTAGAGGTATGCTATGTACTGCCTTTTTTCAGTCTACTGTCTGTTTTTCTGCCACGGTCTCGCTCACACACAACACACACACACACACACACACACACACACACACACACACACAC
>JAAGVU020000008.1:3327334-3342371 GCA_011763525.2 Mormyrus iriodes | reverse complement strand
TCTGTTTTTCTGCCACGGTCTCGCTCACACACAACACACACACACACACACACACACACACACACACACACACACACGCACACACACACACTTCACCCTGTCAGTAGTAATGGGTTTCTTGTCAGTGTAAGCCAACTGGCGCCCACTCAAGGGAATTTTTTCAGGCTGAATTGCAGTCATTAATCACAACCTACAACAAACCTACGGTAAGGAAGGATGCGGATGGAGTGGCTGTAGTGTTGGTGAGAAAACAAGAGACAGAAAGAAAGTACAGCAGAGGCAGCGAAGAACCAGAGGAGTACATAGACTAGGATATGGCACAAATCTCCACGCTGATGCAAATGTTACCTGCTCTTCTAAAACAGTAACACAATTACATAAATCCTGTGCAGCGTGCACTTTTGATTAAGAGCCCCACACTATTCGAAATATAAAGAGACAAACAAAAAAAGGTAAATTCATCATTATTTAAATTAAAGACAAATGAGCTGAAAAAATGGCAAAAACAACAGGACATCTGCAAAGGAGGGCGAGAAAGGGCATGAGGAGTCCATGTGACAAGAAGGGGCTGGCGCTGGTGGCCCTTGGGAGGCTATAGCAGAACAAGAGCTCAGGAAGCAGGGAAGCGAGCTTGTGGGCCAGACCCAGAGCCCTGTACCAGGGCAGGAGAGACAGCTGGCACTAGGGTACCCGCCTGATGCTGACCTCCAGAGAAATCAACCCTCTTACAGCCTCCCTTCCTCATGGCCCCTAACCTGGCTAATCCATGTTAATTAATGCTAATGGACAGCCCCCACCCTCCAGACTGCCCCACCCACCCATTGTGTCCTCGTCCTTCTCAGTCACTTACACACACAGCCCTCTTCTTTTCTCATACATACACACACAGCCCTCTTCTTTTCTCATACACACACACAAATACAATCGTTCCTTCTTTCACACACACATTTGTCCCAGCACCCATTGGCCATAAACCAGAGGATATTCAGCACAAAACTACCTTTTTTTAGAACATTTGAGGATTTAATTTGCACAGTAATACCCGAAACAATATAACTTGTAGACAATCGTTAACTCTCACAGTTTCCTATACAGTACTGTGAAAAAGTCTTAGGCAGTCATAGGAAATGTTTAAAGCTACTTATCTGGGTAGTAAGTGTATATTTTCTCAGAACAAAAAAAAAAACACCATTTAATATTAGAATATATGCAAATTATGAGTAAAACAATACAAACTAACGGGTATTTCTTATGTTCTCCAAAAAGTTACTGATATCTTGATATGGCTAAGGTAACACACTTTGACAGACGTAATATAATAGTTTTACATCAACATAAAGATCATTTAAACCATTTTCTGTAAGTGCCTAGGAGTTTTGCACAGTACTGTACTTAATTCTTACACTCAGAATTTCACATAGCTAATGTGTTTTCAGGTTAAAATTTTGCAATTCAATAAATAAGATTTACCTAAATCCTATGTGGATATGTTCCCAACTAAATTTATCAGCGATACACCATAAAACAACACAACTGATATTTTGGTTGCTGCTGTGCTCTGATTACAATGGGGGCCAAGCACAGTTGTCTTTCGAAGAAAAACACTGAACTAAGCAGCAGGCTCCCCATTTCACAAACAGCTGTCACTCAGTTTGTGAGAACAAGCTGTCTAAATGGGGGCCACTTTAATCTCTTTGTATCACACATGGACCCCGGATTACCTGGGTTAATTAGGATTACCACTCGTTCTTCCTCCAAACAATGTTCCTGTGTTCCTCCACAGATTGGTGTCCCTTCCAGGGGGAATACTTGTAGACCAAGTTTCCTCACAAGCACCGACGGTCTGAGCTGCTTTAGCTCAGTAATGCCACATTCAGCATGCGGTCTGCTTAACACCTACCAAACACACATCTCGTTCTCTGTTCAGAGTAACTCGATTTTCCTTTGTCATTCCAGAACTTTGATTAAAATACACAGAATACATGGACACACACATACACACGCACACACGTTTGTATTCATATCTTTGTGGGGACCATCCATTCACTTCCATGGGAAAAACCCTAATCCCAGCAATGACAACTGTAACCCCTACCCAGCCCTAACCTTAACCATAAATAACCAAACAAAATACAAACCATAGTTTTTTTGATTGCATTCAGAGATATTTATAAAGTTAAGGTTTATTTTGTGGGGGCCTGAAAAATGTCCTCAAAAGCAAAAAAGTAACAGGTTTTTCCACATTGTGGGGACATTTGCTCCCCATGACATGGTAAATGAAAACCCTCCCCAAACCCTAACCCTATCTCCCCCCCAAGCACCCCCCCCCCCCCACACACACACACATACACACACGCACGCACAAGCAGGGGGCAAACATATACAGGTCTGTACTCATTATTTTAAAGGAGTATTCAGTTTGAAAGTGAGATATTTATAAGTTGTGGTAACCATCTTATCGCCAACGCTAGTCAACATCCAGCAGAGGTTCTGACACGAGTCCCTGCAGGCAGCAATGCCAGCAAAACTATGCGGTCTGACCTTCTCAGGACTCAGACATACTAGTGTTTATCAAGTAATGCCAATTGTTTAATTGATGGATGAAGAAAAAGCCTAACATTACTGCAACGTCATGAACATCTTGAGGAATAAGCTTCGGTTATTGTGAAATAAACTTGCGCTCTTTAAGTGAAACTGCACAACTTATCACAGAATTCTATCTATAAAAACACTCAAAAATGTCCATTCAACCACTGTAAACATTCATTATCCCATTATTTTCAGCATCTTGAATTCTCAAGCACCTCAGCGGACATGGGTGCCCACATGCTACGCAATTCAACAGGTAGCACTCTAGCATCTGAGCCTCAAGGATGCAGGGTCGAATCAAATGAAAAAGAAAGATATTAGGGGTGTTTGTATGTGATTGTGAATTGCTTTTGGCCTTGAATGTCTGACAGCTGAGTGGTGGATTAATGCCTTGTCCACTTATTCTTCCAGAACACAAGTACCTAATTGCAAGGAAAGATTATTCTCTCATATTGGAAGAAATCTTGATTCTCAACAGCATTCTGAAAAGAGAAAATGCGACTGACTTTTTGTCAATATTTGAAATTCAATTCCAGCATATTGTTACCCCTGTTTACCCTATCTAGGTAAAACAATTATGCCAGATGATAGAAAGGCCATTTATATAAAAAGCACAAGTAGATTAATTATTAAACATGTGACACATATAAATGGTTAAGTAATATACCGGTTGTATATTGTTCATGTCTTCAAAAACGTACCAAAATAACTATTAACAACAAACTGGTTTGTAAATAAAAAGATCTATTCAGGGGGACTAAGCATTCAGTGAGCTTGGGGAAGCATTAAAGCTGTGAGAAGGATCGCTGCTGACAGCATGACAAATCAGAGGTTTTTGTGAGTGTGTAACGGAGTTTGCTTTGCTATGGTCGTTCACAAAGCGGGAATGCAGGCTGTAGCACTCATGTTTGGGGAAAGGGTCACAGCAGAGGCTGGCCGGGGTGACTTCATTCAGGGCCAAAGCCAAGGTCACAGCCATCTCCCCAGGACCTGCAGGACTGGGGGATGGGCAGTAGGCGGGGTGTGAAGGGAGGATTGTCAGTGAGCAGTTGGAGAGGGAAAGACATTCTGCCTCAGTGCACTCAGATAAGTTACCATTTGCCCTCCTCAGCCTCCCAACCCCCACCGACCTCTGACCCCAGCATCTTTGAGTCAATACAGAGAGAGAGAGGGGCATAGGGAACAAAAAAAAAACAGAGAAGCATAGAATTAAAATTAACAAAAAGGGGCCCCAGATACCAAGTCAGCCGGTCAGTGAGTCAGTTAGGAGAGAATGGCTTCCTGGCCATCTTCACAAAGACCAGCCTGCCAGTACCCTGGTCTGTTCTGTTCCCAGCAACTCAAGAGGGACCACACAATTCAGTTCAATGGTCACATCAGCACAGCATGGTGCTCCTCACAAAGAAGTCCACTGATTGTAACTTACGTCTGATTCAGGCTGCCTACTACCCATCACTTAGCCATGACTTTGTACTTGATTTCTATTCCAGAAGAGTGCAACACTATTTTCTAGATAGGGACAGCAGATCCTAGATGCCTTTAAAAAGTGGACACATCTCCCTCTGACCCCAAAAAACAAAGCATAAGAAGAACATAATGTTTACAGTGGCACATGGTCTAACACCATGTGCATATAGACCCTCTTTAGCGTATCGTCACACGTTGTAAACTTTGTCGAGGACCTGAGTTTAACAAAAAGAGAGAAAAAGAAAGAATGTGAATTTAGTGATGGATGAAGATGCCGCAGTGAAAGTTTTTAATGGTGGTCTTGGACCATAAAAGGTACCATTAAAGGTAGTCGAGCACAACAAGGATATAGGGGGTTGGTGGGATTTGGGCTGGGCAGTTGGAAGAAATTATATGGCAGGAAAAGCAGAAAGCTGGGAGGGAGGAGTCTCCTTTCATTATAGAGCATTTGGGTGAAAACTGTAAAATGGCATCTGTACGTCACTCACAAACATGGAGGTTGGAGGACAACCAGGAGAAAATGCATGCAAATGCTCATTAACCAACACACATGCTCACTGTCGCTCTACACACTGAATGAAACACTGTCCAGCTTATGTGACCTTTACCCTCCAAAACTGCCCTGCCCATCTGGCCTCTGACCTCTATTACTCTGAAACTCCTCCGGTGAGGCTTATAACTCTGAAGGAAGGCTTTAGTGGATCCTTTTTCATTAGTCTGTTTGAGAGTGGCTGGGGTGGTCCTCAGACATCCCAACCGAGGCAGAAATGCCGGAAAAAACTGACCCAGAAACTTTCCAGTCCTACCACCTACTCCAAGATCACAGCATGCCCCAATCCTGCCTGCAAGTTCCGTGGTACAATAGTTAACAGACTGACAGACGTCACAAACTTCTCCTTAGCCAAGAAAATCCAGCAGCATCTTCACTTCCTACAAAGACTAAGGAGGGAAAGTCTACCTCCCCCATCCTCACCACTTTCTACACCATTCTCACAGCATCAACAGTGTCCCAGCTAGCTATATCACTGTTTGGTTTGAGAACTACAATGTCTTTGACTGCAAGACCTTGCAATGGACCTCTTTGCCCTCCATTGTTGACTTAGAATCCATGTATTTGGGTGGTAAATATAAAAACTCCACACAGATGCACACACACAGATGAGGTGGGACTGGACGTGTGAGTCCTACCAACTGAGCCACCCAACCACCCAGAAGCTTACATTTGATTAAATATGAACACTTTAATAATGTACCAGTATTGGGGGCTGGCTTTCATCCAACACCTAACATCTGTCCTCAATACCCCTGTGGAGTCACAGCGTGGAGAAGCAAGACATGATCCCAGGCCAATAGGCAGCCATCTCGCTGTGCACGCAGCAGCTGTTAGCTTTTCAGATCCATTAAGAAGATGCTGAGATTTACACACCCCAACTTCTAAAGCATCAGACTGATGGCTGAGCTTTCTAATAGCTGTCAGAACGGAGCTCAGGGCGACTGGAGAGGAAGTGAAGCTACACTTGCAGTACGGCTGCTCATCAAAGACACTTTTACAGGTTGATTCACTGCACTTATGGCCACATAAATAAATGGAGTGTCCCAGAAATGCATTTCCTTGAATAACTGTGACCGTTTTTGCGTGACATTTGTTTTCATGTCACTCAGGAAATACATGGATCAGGGACAGGGTAAGCAGCATGATGGCAAATCACAGGAGACAGTGAGCAAGGTCCCACTGCCACATTCTCAAAGAACCAGGGATCTTTAGGCCTATCTACCAGTGTATACAGTGGAAAAAAAATCACTGGGACCTCTCTCCACTCCATTAAGCACATTTTCCATAAACTTCCAGTACAGTGGAGGACCCCTCCCACCCTTCCCATGTCCCTTTGTCCGGCTGCTGTCTGGCAGGAGGTACTGGAGGATCCGAGCCAGTTTTTCCAGACTGGGCAGCAGCCTCTACCCTAAGGCAGCACTCTCAATACCCTGCTGCCCCCTAACTCCAACCCAAGCCTAAAAATACCCATGTCCCTCCACTGGCACTGGTCACTTTCCCGTGCTATTTATTCTCAGTCAACTGATATAATATTTACTCCATTGAATATGCTGCTCCATCATTTATTACCATTGTTTACGTACCTGAATGCACTACGTATATACACTCTTGAGACCAGCCCCCTTTAAAATATTCTGACACCCCTCCCCCATCAATTGCTGTCTGTATGTCACACCATGGTCCTGGGGGAACATTATTTCATGCTGTTCTTTACATGCATATGGATGGTATGACAATAAGGCCAACTTGACTTGAATTAAGCAACATTCATCAAATCATAACCCAACAGGGCAAATGTAACTGAAAATATACACAGCTAAGTTTCAGCTATGTATAATAATAATAATAATAATAACAACAACAACAACAATAATAATAACCATTTTCTGGTAAATCTACTATGGTTATTAAAGTTTACTTAGTGGTAGGTTTATGAAGTAGGTGGAGCTGATAATTGTAATGAATAGAGCATAATGTTATTGTGGTTGAAAGGGCTGATTGCATATAGCGTATTGTGTAAGCCAGTTCATTGTTGCTCAGTTTTAATGAATTCAGTTGACTTGAAACTGGACTGTTTTTTGTGGCACTGGATATACCACAGTCATAAGTTAATTACCCTTTGTATGCCTAATTTGTAGGAGCTGGAGTGTGTTGTGGCAGGAACAATGACTGCTTTGCTGAAAATGTTCATGAAAAGAAAACAGAAAAGGGCCTTCAGATGCAGTAAGCAGCATTCTAGATTGTCTTCCCTCGAAGCATATCCAGGAACATTAATCGTGAGCTAGAACGATGAGGCAGCAATAATCCCCATCTGCTCTATGAACTTTGGACATTTCCGGTAGCCCAAAGTGATACTGGGTTTCACAGTGTCTTTGATTTGTCAAGCATTACCTGCTGCCTGTACAAACACAAACATCATGCTAACGGCCAGCCATGTTGGCTGACCATTAGTACCCTAGGAGTGAAGTATGATTAAAAGTTTGTTTTCAAATTCCATTGCAATACAATGTTGGTGTTACAAATGTAATCCCTGTTATTGAGTTTATTATTATTATTTTTTAACTCAGAATCGATATAATTTCGAAATCACCTTTGTCTTACTTTACTCCCTGTCTTTTCGTCTATCCCAATTTTTCCTTTTTTTCCCCCATTCACCATCTCCACCGATTGGTCAATGTTGCCTAAAGAGCCCATAAAAAATCCAACCAAGGTCAAGGTCGGGGGGGGGCATGCGGGGGCTGTCCCAGGAAGCACTGGGAAAAGTACACCCTGGATAATACGCTAGACAATCATGCCACCCCCCCCCCCATAAATAATATTTATACAAATTTAGCACAAACCATTTGGTAGGATTATATTACAGAACATACCCATCTGATAAATAGAACATTTATTAATGCGAACAAAGTACAACATAGTTTTACACAAATACCAGGATGTAGTAGAATATTCACTTTGTACTGATCTAAGGGTAATGTTCTGCACTTCTGCAATATTAAGATCATACAGGCTTACACTAACCCCAGTGCATGCCTGTGCCATTATGACAGCCCCTTGATCTGCTAGGTTCTGTTATTCAGCTCACTGACAGTGGTAAGTGTCAAACACAGCTTTAAATACTCATAATAAGGTACTAGGGCTGGTGGGAGGTTGAGGGGGGATGAACTGGGCCAACAAAGAGATGGACGGGCAAAGGTGGGCTGGAGTGGGGGTAAGGGGATCCACAGAGATCACCCCTCCCCCAGACAGTCAAAAGAATGCTCCCAATCCCCCTCCCATTTCACACAGCAGCCCACAAACTGGCACTGATAGTGATGATTATGTATTACCAAACCCTCTTTGTGGCATTACAAACAGGCAGCAAGCCCCAAAGAGCAAGCTTCTGGTTTATATATCATGTTCTGTACATGCAGCACTAGATACTAGATATCTGTTGATTTCTGGCAGCAGCTCTTTGTGAATCTTCTATTAAACAGGAAAAAAATATCAGTGAAGGAAAGATATTCATATAATACAGAATACAGAAAAGGAGCATGAACTGCAGTGCTAATTGTCCAGTCACCTATAAGGTGTTGAAGCACATTCACATATTTATATTTATCTACTAATGTAGCTCTTCATTGCACCCAGTTCTTTTCCATTCCTCTTCTATTTGTACTGAACAACACTTCATCCCACTTCTGCAAGGCTACACTAGGGCTCCCAGGTCAATTACAGTCTCGCCCCATGAATAGGGCATGGAGAAAAAAAATAAATTATAACTTAACAAAGCTTTAACTCTTTCCAATGAATCCTTAAGGACAGAACAAAGGCGCCTTCTTTCGATTCATGGTGAAAGCTATTTTGTGAGGGAGGCTTTTGATGATCAGTTGCTTGAGGATGGGGCTGTATAGAGAGAGAGGCTGCGGTGTGGACGAGCGGGTGGCTCTGGGTCCGACCGCCCCGCTCCTGCCATTCAGTGGCATGATAAAAAGCTTCCTGAGCTCAAGCTAATGAGCAGCAAAGAAAGGGGAGAGGAAAACCTTCAAAGAGATAACATTTACAAAAATAAGTGTTTCCTGGAAAGGCCCAGCGATTGAGCATGCCGACAGGGAACCCACACTACACCAGCTACCGACCGCGAGCTCACACAAATGGCTGACAAGCAAATAAGAACAGCGATTTATGGATGAGGGGGGATTTCTTTATCCAAGAGGGGCTGTTAGGAGCCTTCACTAATCACACACATCCTTTGCACGACAGCCCTGCTGTCTGTAATACTGCAAATTACGTTAAAGTACAAATTGACCATGAGCACTGGTGCTGACAGAGAAAGCCCCCAAAAAGAGTCTTTGATCTTAAGCAGGCTAAAAGGGAATCTACATTTCAGCCCCATTTAAGGGAGTAAAAGACCCTCCATTCTGAAATGCCGCTCTCTCCATTGGGACGAAAGTGCCTTGAGATTGTTCTTATGCTCTAAAGCGCCATGACTCGTGGGCATTTATTAGGCTGCTACCCGGGGCGGCATCGTGCTGGACAGGAGACACTCAACTCTGAAATATGGCACGGCAAGCTGCCTACTCAGCAGCAGTACTCTCAGATTACTGACCAACAGGTTGTTGGTTTTAGTCCCACTGTTGTTCCTCAAGAAGAATTACTTAACCTGAATTTCATTAAAATACACCCTGAGAGCTGCCTTGACTTAAAAACACATCTAAATTGCAAACTTCAGTGAAACCAGACATATAGTTAAAAATAACTGAGCAAAAACAAATTTATGCCTATAACAGGTTACATAGAGGAGCGGACAATCAAACATAATTGATTTGCAAAATAATTTTAATGAAAGATTAATAAAAAATTATTTATTTTATGGGTGTGTGTGTGCATGTGTGTGTGTGTGTGTAAGCCAGGGAGTTTGAGTCTCTGTTTTAGCAGTGGCTTATGGATCTGTGTGCATCCGCATACGTGTGCACATACATGTATCTACATTCTGTCAAAGAGCCCCATCTGTGTTTCTCACTCTCTCACTCTCACTGGTGCTATGGGGTGATTACATGCAGGGGAAGAGGTGAGCAGGCCAACAGAAAGAAGCCATGATCTGCATTTTATGACATTTCACCCTGCCTTCGGGGGAAAAATCGTTCTCACGAAAGGATTTGCCCACTGAACGGTTCACACCTTGGGAGTCAATTGCCAAGCACAGTAAACAAACATCAGTCCCACCCACTCAGTATGTACATATGTAATTATGTACGGTCACTGGGCCCATAATTCATGATCACTATGGATACAGTGCACATCATTCCAAAAGGCAGCACAGCATCCATTACTTCAGGTCTAACTGGCAGCCATTAGCTTAGGAGTTAGATGTCAGTGACTCACAGAATGTGACCCTTCTGGCTATCAGCAGTGTTTAAGCACTGAGAAAGTCACTTGTGTTGCTCGGGTACTAAACTAAGCTGGTGCTGAGAGAGCTGGCAGGAGGCCACAGGCCAAGCCAGGACATCCGAGGGTTTGATAATGATGGGATCCATGTCATCATAATAAGATATAATCAGTTGTAAATATTATTATTTGTTAGAAACAATCTTTGCGCTCAATTTAAAATAATAGAGGACATAAATGTTACTGCAATCACAGGTGATGTGAAATCACTGATAATCATAATGTAAACAGTCCCGTTCATATATTAATCCAATTCATCGGTTTATCATTCTAAATTTAAGCTATTCTAATTACAGTGGAAACCGCTTACAGTGATCACGTCTGTCTGGGTGAAATTGATCACTATATCCGGATGATCGTTATACCCGATTTTTTTCTTTTTCTTTGTCTCAGGCAGATTTAAATGACATTTGTATATTTATTACATGACTATAATGTACCAAAACGGACAGCATCACTCTTTACTGAATTTCAAAATTCAACGCAGCTGTTTCAAACGCTTTTCAAATTGCAGTACTGTACAAATTAAATTACTGAACTGTGTTTAATTCAAATACACTACAATACAGTAGCCTACTGTACAGAAAACATAATTAATTGTAGTTTCGCTGATGCACCTTGGTGGCTCGTTTTTGGCAGTTTATCATAAGCTTCGATGAGTCTATATTTGGCATTGAGAGAAAATGACTTTCTTTTTCCCGTCATGTTTTCTGTGCACGCCGCATTCGCTGCAGGTAGCAGACGGGTTACTGCAAGGCAAAGGCAAGTAAAAACAAAAAGAATTACCGTAGTTTTTTCCATTTTTTTTTATGTTGTCATGTATAAAAAGACCCAAAATGAAGACTGTAAGCGGACTACTTGATTATTATAAGCAAGTTATTTAAACAATATTTGTACAGGAATGATCCTGTCCCAAGCTTTTTGATCCATATAAGCGGTTGATCACTATAACCGTGATCACTATAAGCAGTTTACACTGTATATTATTTTTGCCAGCTGTTTTGTGATCTTGGTGATTTTTACCTTTACCTTTAATTCATGCAGGAGGCAGATTAAATATTTTCCCTATTGTAAAATTAGCATAATGTTAAAACTGCTACTAAAATCTAACCTTTTCTGAACGCTCTCCTGGGGGTAGGGGGACGCTCTATAAGGTTTCCAACGACTGTCAGTAGCTGATTGATTTCCATGACAGACCAGAGCACCCCCAGCACCCTCACTGGCTGTGGCCAGTAAATTTCCACATCAAAATGTCCACAAAATGTATCAAATTTATGAGAAAAATTAGGACTCAACACTGCCGACAATGACAACTCCCCAAACACATGGCTGTGCATCTAAAAGGGGCAGTAATTGGTCTACACTACACAAAACAATATTATACAAAAACACTTGGTGTGAGTTTGTCTGTGCAAGTTTGTTTTGTGCCACCTTTGGTGGGGGGGGTCTGCACTGATCAATTACGTTCTTGCACAGTGACCTCATATTTGATTGGTCAATAGCCTAAACACTGACTAACTTTGCTGAATAAATTGGGCACAGCATGCCGCAGCGGTCCAACCTAAAGCCTGGGAATGACACTGAGATGGGCACCAGACGGACGACCTCTAAAGCTACATCATCCACTCTGCTTTAGATTTATTTAAGACAGGGTTGCCCAGTTCTGGTCCTGCAGGGCCAGTTTGCAACACATTTTGCATATTTCCCTGCTCAGACATGCCTAATAAATCTGGTAATTAGACAATTAAGATGTGTTTGTACAGGGAGATCTGCAAACTGTTGTATTCTGGCCCTCCAGGACCGGAACTTGGCAACCTTGATTTAATACATTGTCTGTTCGGGACACTGATCAGCAGATATCCTTAACAACCTCAAATCTCTATCAGAAATCCCCCCAGTTAATGCTTTTTCCCTAACAATCTGCGATACACTCCACCAGTGCTGGGAACAACACGACAGGTTTCTGTCAGCATTTAATTTTTATGATGTCGTGTGCTGCATGCTCTGAAGAACTGGAAATACTCATGGACTGATGAGTATCCCCTCGGGCATTCTCCACACCCAGATTATCAATCTGCTACCAGCTTGAGATCAACACTGCTCCAGTGGGGCCTAAACACACCATTAACTAAGAGCTGGTGTATTTAGTAGAGTACAGTCATTTTCCACACTTCTTTTAAAAAGTATCAACATAAATAGAATAACAGAATTATCTGATGGGAGATAAGTGAGTAGATGGACAGATGGTGTATATACAAACTAAGAAAGAGGGGGAAAAAGAAGAGAGAAAGAAGCCATTTAAATATAAGATTAACAAACATTCCTTAGCCTTCCGCAGAAAGTAGGGAATGATTTCAAGGAATGACCAGAGAAAAAAGGTAATTCTACTGAAGTCCAAGATGTAGACGAATGGCTACACTTCAAGCTTGTTGGACCCATCATAAAAAAGTATAATGCCCAGCATGCAAGATCTTACAGTAAAAAGACATTTAAAAAGTTCACAGACTTGTTCAAACTACTACTCATACTAACTCCTGTTTTTTTTTCTTCCCAAAATCATTCCCTCAAATTGGCACCTTTCTGGCCCAGGGCATTGTTCAACTTATCAGTTGGCTATAGAAAAATCCCTTTCATCTAGCAAAACCTGACAGCATTCTCCACATGAAGCTGAGCTATCAGGTTCTAATAGACCAGGGCCAACAGACTGGGTCATAAGGCTTACACAGTCAAGGTAAAGATCAAGTATAAGCCTTCAATCATAATTGGATTGAAGCAGTGCTCCTGAGTTAAACATTAGCACCTCTTAAACAATTCCTCTTAAAATAAATGCACCCATGTTGCACAAGATAAGTCCTGATGAAATTGCAATCAATGAGATTCATACACTGTCATTCTTTTAAGGGTATGTTCAGGTCAGAAAGTGATCACTTACTAGCAGCTTGTACTCGTGCCTTGCGGCTCACCACCAACCCATAGGAGTTCTGAGCCACGCATTCATAGTCTCCCTCATCCGATGAACCATCAGGCCTAGTCCTCTGAAAGTGGCCAATCAACAGAGACCCATTCATAAACATGGCATAGTTCTGGTCCTCGGTGAGCCAGCGGCCGTTCCGGCGCCAGAGCGTGGTGATCGGTGGGATGCCATCCACCTGGCATGGTAGCATGAGGGGCTGCTCTTGCACGGCGATTATGTCACTTGGCTCTAGAGTGAAGGAGAGTTCTGGCCCAGAAGTTACACCTGGAGAAACGCAGACACACATCGGTGATTAGGTGGAGCTTGCAAGCAAAAATAAATTGCAAACACTAGGAAATGAAAAAGCACAAATGCCCATGACAAAAGTATACTCCCACAGAACACAGGTATATATACATGATACAAATGTCTTTTTTAACAGCTTAAAATGTCTTTTTTTAAGCAAATGCTACGTTTTTACACTGAGACACTAAATCAGACAGACTGACAGAGTACTGGATACCTTATGGTGCAGCAGCAGAAACACATACCATTGTCAAGACATTTTATGCAAGCTAGAATGTTTAAAGCTCTGTTAAATGGCACCAGAGAACCACAATCCATTTAAAGATTCTACCCGATCCTCAAAGACAGCCTGAGTGACTTTGAGTGAGCCTATGATAAACAACACTTATTACCGTGTTGACCCGAATATAAGACTTGTTTTTTTCCCCTCAAAATACGTCTGAAAAAGTGGTGTCGTCTTATATTCGAGGACTAGACAAAGAAAAGCATATAGATGGCGCCAAATACGGTATTTTATAACAAGTTTTGAATTACCGTAATATAGATTTGCCGTAAGATTTCTTGCGTGAGCGTGAGTCTGAAAGTGTTAGTGTCACGCCAGACGCGTGAGAGTTGGCAACCCTGACAAAGCGTGTGTTTAGCGTGTATCCCTGAGTGTCGTGTAGATTGCTGGCTTCCCTGGCTGTGCCGCTGCAATTATTAAACCGATAGCGGCTGTTAATAAAAACAGCAACGTTCATTTTAAAAGAGCTGTCATATCATTTATTAATATGGCTCAACCTTTCTCCGCAATACAATTTTTCACCCTCTTCATGTGTATGTCTGCTGCAAGGAAAGCATTCTGCGCCCTCAAGGGTTGTGGCGTTTGTAATATGCATTATCTGCCCCCCTCCCCCAAATAATATATTTGTTTTTTGGAATGTTTGCTGTTTAATACACTTATTGTAATCTGATTGCCAGTGGCTGCTTTTTAAGATGTAGTTGCTGGTAAACTTATTATATGTTCTTGTCAAATAAAATTATTTTTCTTTTTACATGTTTGATTTGGTATTCTGAAACCTTTTTTTTTTAAAAAAAAAACAGTGGCCAAATAGTGGGGGGTAGTCTTACATTCGAGCCAATACTGTTAACTGGTCCAAGCGAATATTTGTATTCACAAGTAGGCCTAAGCTCAGAAGTTACAGCTGAAACAGGCAGACACTATTATAAATATCAAAATGTGAAAGAAAGAGAGGAATTTTCATGAAAATTTTCCTTGCAAAAGGTTAAATTGAGTTTACAGATTGTCATATTATTATTAAGCTAGCTTCACCTAAAATAGGAAGGAAAGTGAGGCTGAACCTCACAGCTAAGGCCAAACATGAACTTGCTTTTTTTTTAAACATGGGGTTATGAAATCACTCTCTGGAGCCAGGGAAAGAACCTGATCCATCCATCCATCCATCCATCCATCCATCAATTTTCTGTACCTGCTTGTCCTATTCAGTGTCATGGGGGGTCTGAAGCCTAACCCATAAGCAATGGGTGCAAGGTAAGAAACAACCCAGGATGGGGTACCAACCCATCACAGGGCACACTAACACCATAAAAACACCTATGGGAAATTTATAAAAGGAAAGAGCCTGATTTTTCCATTACCTGGGACTACATTTCTTAATTTTGGTAAGATAATGAATTACCGGACTGGCATCTCATTCAGGCGGTATCCCAGCTCACTGCTCAATACTGCCAGGGATATGGTC
>JAAGVU020000008.1:3279155-3314794 GCA_011763525.2 Mormyrus iriodes | reverse complement strand
CGGGATTCCCCCAGAGGAGCTGGATGAAGTGGCCGGGGAGAGGGAAGTCTGGGTTTCCCTGCTGAGACAGCTGCCCCTGTGACCCGACCTCGGATTAAGCGGGAGATGATGGATGGATAGATGGATGGATGGATGAAAACAAAATACAAGACTTTTGGCATTTTTTGTTTTTTGAGTGCATTCACAGATTATTGTAAAATTGAGATTATTCTTGTGGGGACTGAAAAAATGTCCCCACAAGGTAAAAAGTTATGTGTTTTTATCATATTGTGGGGAAATCTGGTCCCCAAAGTGCAATAATTATAAAAAAAACAACCAAACAAACAACACATATGACAGTCGGTGTTCTGTGGCATTAAATAGGGCAGGAGGCACCATAGTATAAAGGATTTAAACTCCTAAGTCAAAGGTTCCTGCTTTGAGTCCCAAGAAGGGCCCTGCAACAAAATAACCTGAATGTATAAAAACTAAAATAATTTCTCCATGAGCACTAGGTTGTGTCAAGGTTCTGTGGAGCACGTGAGTCCTGCTCACCCTGGGCTCCAGGTCCAGGCTGTCATCCACAGAGGTGGGAGCCATAAGCCCATGCTCTTCGGTGACCTCTGCCAGGGCTGTACCTATTTCCTGAGACCCTGGGGGCATCAATGTCTCTAGCTCATGGCAGTCACGGCACTCAGGTGCTGAAGTGGGAGCCGGCCGCCCTCGGCGGTACTGGCCAGGGAGAGCAGAGGAGTCCAGCTCCCCTAAAATCTCCCTGAAAGTGAGAAAAGGAGGTCATGCTGGGATTAAAGGCACAGCCACTCTGTTGGCATGAAAACTAGACTAGACACACTTTGGACCTCATCTGTACTTGTAAAAGGAGAAATGATCTTCAAGATCTTTAAGATACATTTCTTCTGAGAACTAACCTCACCCTACCGCTGACCCTCTTCAGCTCTGTCTTTACTGACTATTCCACTAAAATGGTTTCGCTACTAAATTCTCTGTTGTATCTTGCACTTAGATTTAGATACTACTAGATTCTTTCAGTGTTATTTGAATAGCTTTTCTGATGTTAGTCTCTATCAGTACTTTGTACAGCTCTTGTTGTCCTATATCACTTGGGACTACCAAATAAATAAATATATAATGCAACTAGATGTAACTAGAAACCAGCAGTAAAAGGTTTGGTAATGATTATCTGATAGGATGCTAAAAAGTACAAAATCACCCATTCGATCTTCAACATCCATGCATCGTATTATAATGACAGTGATAAGGAAACTGTTCCAGGAATAGGGTGTGAACATACAGAGTGCTATCCCTTCCAGGCCAGAGATACACACAGTAAGAAATTCAACTACATTTGATGTCTTTGTAGAACATAGTAACTTCATACACAATGAACTGAATTCACAACCCCAGAAGTGCGAGGTGTCAGTAAAGCCAGTCTGCCACTGGCGTGTGAAAAGTTCTCTGAGATAATGCATAGTTACTGACACGCCCGTTGCCACACTGTGTAGTGGTGGAGGCTGGTCGGTGAGGCTGGGCTTACCTGCACTTGGCACTGCGGAAGCTGACACAGATGCACAGCAGGATACAGAGCAAACCCAAGCACACCCCCACGATGATGCCCGTCACCGAAGGAATGTCCAACTCTGAAAAGGGAATGGAGAACAAAACCGTATTTAACCCCAGAACAGGGTCTGGGACACCAGACGGTGATCTTGTACATTTTCCCAGGTCTCCATGACCACTAGCTATACTTTAGCATCAGAACTGACTCAGATCAGATATCAAAACTGATTGAGCAAACTACTAAAACAAAATACCTAGACAGCCCTGCAGACATGGACCAGTGCCCACCTACCCAGCCATCCATCCTCCCATTTGCTGCTGGCTTGTTTGGTGAGCTGTCTAAACCACTTCACACACCCAGGAGGGGCGATATTAATTGGGACTGGGCATCCCTCCTCTGGCAGCCACGTGGAGCGGGGGAGACAGATGGCGTGGTCCCTCCCTCTCCCTCCGGAATATTCTCATTCAAAACAGGCTTTGTTATTGGCACGCAGGGGCACCTTGCCAAGCATAATGTACAATGATCCACCCAGCAAATCCAGACTGCAACCTCTTCCTCAGAGTTGTTCAGCTTCCTGCCCGCATCATGTCCCCTGGATGTACTGCTCTCTTCACAGCTTTTATCCTCACATTACCATCCCCATACCGTAAGTATTTTCAGCGGGAAAAGGAACGGGAGGCCAAAGGCACATGGAGCCCTGCTGACAATGATTATTTTCACCCACCTCTGGGAAGAGAGGTTTGCCAGACCCGTGAAACCTCACCGTATCTCTCCGGGGGAGTATGTATGTCCTTCATGGGGGAAAGAGGTCCCACACCCACCACGGTGCACGCCCCCATCTTGAAGAAGTAGCGTGTAGCGCTCATTAGTCCCTGCACCTCAGTGCTGGTGATGCTCCCTGCGAGAAAGGAGCATAAACAAGGAGAAAGATTTAGGACAAGCGGTGCAGATAAAGGAAACAGACACGCATCAAGGTACCAAACCAGGCACTGATGCAGAGACAGAAAATTATACAAACACAGGAGACACAATCGGGTACATCCGCAGATTGACAAAGGAGGAGAGAAAGACACGGAGAAATATAGGGGCGCAAAATTACACAAAAATGCATAGACGCTAACAGAGAAACGCGCAGAGAATCGGCCAAAGAAACAAACACAGGCAGATACATAAACACAGAGACACACAAAAGGCACGTAAAGAATCGGAGAGTGACACAGACCGTCGCGTGACAGTGATCTCCACTGGTGGTCTGGCTGACTGCTGTTGCCACTGTACAGGATCCTGTACTCCACAATGATACCATTGGGCTCCAATGGGGGGCGCCAACTGACAAGCACTGAGGAGGAGTCGAGGGCACTCAGCTGAAGGTCTGCAGGGGGTGTGGAGGGTCCTATAGAGGAGGCAGAGGAGAAGTGAGGGGACAGACACACCAGAGGAGACACACCAGATGTTTTGTAATTAGACTGCAGAAAAGAATCAGGCAGTGCTAGAGGATGCTATGTCCCAGGGCTGTGCACTTCCCCAAGGGACACCCTGCACCCAGCACCAGGAGGACCACGGCCTGGTAATGAATCACCCCCGCAGCGGCCCTCCCCCAGAAATCAAACTGTGATGGCTCCATCTGTGCCTTTAATTACAGCCAACTATGCCCCATGGTCTTCCTCCCTTAATCCCCAATCTTTCAATGTGAGACACACACACACACACACACAAACCCTAATCCCAATAATGACAACATTAATCCCTACCCAGCCCTAAGCCTTAACCTTAACCATAAGTATCCTAACCAAATACAAGACTTTGGGCATTTTTAGTTTTTTGACTGCAGTCACAGATTTTTATAAAATTGAGTTTCCACTGAAACAACGATCCTCACAGGTTTGTAATCACATTGTGGGGACATCTGATCCCCACAATGCAATATTTACACCCCTCCCACACACACACAACATACATGAACTACACATACAGTTGGGTGGCTGGCTAAATGGGGACTTTCTGTAAGCACTCTTTAAGGTAATGCATTTTAATGTAATTACTGGTCTCCTAATAGCCTATGCTCTATGATACTTTGATCCTAAACCCATATTGGGACCCTGCTACTCACTGTCAGAAAAGGTGGACTCCTCCACCGTGCCGCTGAAGGGTCCATCCACCTCCAGGCCGTTGGACTGTACCGCAAGCTCGTAGCGAGTGAACGGCTTCAGCGCCCCCAGCAGGATTTCCTGAGCAGAGCTAAAGAGCAACACAGGTGGGGTGTTTGTTCATAAACCGTGAAGGCCTCACGCATGTACCACATGTGCACCGAGGGAGCGGGGGCTGGGCGGACCTGGTATAGTAGGAGACGAGCGAGGCGTTGCGCAGGCCGGCGGGGCTGCAGCGCACCGTGTAGCTGATGATACGCACAGTGCTGAAGCGTGGCTTCTCCCAGCGCAGCCAGATGGAGGTGGAGCTGTTGGCAGAAGCCTGCACACCACTGGGCGGAAGGGGGGGCAGGTAGGGCCAGGCAGGGGCTGCACATACACAAACACAAGGAGAATGTTCATACTTCTTCTAACACCTGCACAGGCACACAACATCCGTACATGGACAAACACAAGCACAAGCACAATTTGACAGGCAGAACATTCATCAGGTCTATGGTGTGGTTAGCTAAGGGTTAAAGTGCCTTATGGTCAAAAGGAGCAAAGCATGAGCTTTATGGACACGCTCACACATTTGGTGATGGGAAGGTGAAGCAGACACTGAGAAAACCTTCACACTCAACGGCAAATATGGAAGTGGATGTATTTTTGGCATTTGTGTAACAGTGCAGACAATTCAATACTGTATGAGCTCATTTTGGCTAAAAAATCCTATTGTAGGATAGTGAAGTTGTGACAATATGGACATCCCATCATAAAAATTAATCACAGTCAAAGCCGACAAAATACTGCTATAGCAAAACACAAGATTTAGGTTCCTGTTAAGCTCTGAAGACTTCACTCTGATCAAAATGTTCAGAGGTGGAAAGTTCAGTAGCAGAAAGTACAAATCCGGACCAAGGTTTTGTTTCAACCAACCAGTTGAGCATTCTGCGAATGTGACTCTTTATATTCGACTGGTTGGTTGAAACAAAACCTTGGTCCGGATTTGTACTTTCTGCTCCTGAACTTTCCACCTCTTCAAATGTTTATTCTGAACTCAAGAAGACAGATCACAAAAGAAATGTTGTCGAGCTGGAGTATTCCTCCATGGAGTACTGTTATAAGCACCAGGCCACTCCCTGCTATAGGAAACAGTCTGCTCAGGAGGTGGGTGTACAGCTGATTTCAGGGCTGTCATTTATTTTTATATTGGTGTGATCTTCATCATTATAATTATGCCTTTTTCTGTGTCTTTTGTGTTACTTAGTTGAGTTAAGCTTATTTTAAAATAATCTGTGCTAAAATAAATTGTTCCACAATAGCTTTCATTATATACGTTTTTGTTATATATTTATACACACACACATGCACGGACGCACGCACCCACACACACACAAAGCCTTACCTCCTGTGGTGGGCGCTCTCTCAGTCCTGCCCTTCCACACTGCTGCGTAACCTTCAGTATGCTTGTTGTAAGCCCACACTTCAACTTCATACATGTGGTCTGGGACTGGGAAATAGAGACAACAGAGGCTGAGTGGAACCCACCACAGTTACAGATAGTACCTGTGAGAGCATGTAGAACAGAGCTGAGAAAAGTACAGCACTACACTGTCCAGTCTCAGGCAATAGCCTGTGTTCTGCAAACAGGAACAAACCTAGGCAACAGAAGTCAGATCTGTAGCCTCTCTGGCCTACAGGTACAAATCTAATGAACAGCCAAGTGAAAACCAAGTGATTGAGTGCATATGTTTTGGGAGTGGGTAAGGATTCAACGTCTGTAACAGAAAGGCCACCAGTTCAAATCCAGGCCCTTAACCCCAGTTCTCCCAGGACTTGCTAACCATTTGTATGTCGCTTTGGATAAAAGCATCTGCCAAATAAATATTATGTAAATATATTATGTGAAACTACACGCTACCTATCAACAGTATTATGCTAACATATACAGTGTGCGCATAACTATTAGATAAATCCATATTCTTATAATATATAATTTTCAAGAACATCTTTCCAACTGCAGTCTATCAGTCTAAATAATCACTGGCTAGAATAATTTTCTGATAGCATTTCTTGATTGCACATGTGTGAGACATACCTTTTATTCAGGTGGGCATAATTATTAGGCAGCTTTTCACCACAGGTTAAATGGGCCAAAAAAGAGATCTAAGACACTAAAACTGCTGAAGTACAAGGTGTGAAGTATTCCAAGGCAATGCCAAGATCAGGGAGGCTGAAACACAACCTCCATTAAATAAGGCACACAAACAAGCACCAAGAATGGGCCAAGAAATACCTTAAAGCATAGTTTTTCAGCCGGCGTGCTGCGACACATGTCATTCGAATTGGCCAGGTGTGCTGTGTATATATCTATATACAAACTAAGTATAATAAGCTTGTGTATCAATAATTAAATTATGAATGTACTTTAAGTGGCTTAGGCTTAACCCCATCCCAGCCGTTAACCATAACCAAACAAAATACATGACTTTTGGCAATTTTAGTTTTAGTTGTGTATAAACTTGTTATTCAATTGTCCATTGTCCGATAGACTTTAAAACTGCACTTGTTAAGTAATCAAACACAGCAGAGAATAAGACCGCCCTACCACTAACACCCCTTTGTGTATTTACAGTCGTGGGAAAAATTAAGAGACCACAGTACAATTTTTTGTCTCACTCAATTATCAATTTATGGGTGTGTGTCTGTGAATATATATAGAATATACACACTTACACACGCACACACTCATATATTTTGGAAACTGCAGCCTGGTTCTTCTCTGTTTCTCATTAATGAAGGGCTTCTTCCTTCCTGTATGGGACTTTAGTCCTGCTTCTAGGAGCCTGATATGAACTGTCCTAGCAGTGCACTTCACACCTGCACTTAATGTTTCCCATTCCCTTTGAAGGTCACTTGATGTCACCCTACAATTTCTGAGAAACAAACTGTCAGATAAGTTAACGGTCATCTCTGGTATTAGAATGTGGCTTCTGCCCTTTACTTGGCTGGTTTCTGGTTCTTCCCAGTGTCTCCTGCTTCATCTTATTCTTGTGTACTGCTATCTTAGAAATTTTGAACCTGGAAGCAACCTGGACCATGTCGCATGTGTCCAAGAACTCCACTGCTGAGCAGCAAAGGTTTTAAAGATGACTGAATAATGGCTCAGGTGCTCTCCTGATTAAATCATTCTAAGGACTTGTTGACCCTCCTCAAGTGTCAGATTTACAGTAAGGGAAAACACATCTCTGTATAGCATCTAGGTGGGTATGGTGGCTGCTATATTGAGCAATATTCTTAAAGGGCAAAATGTTAACTTGTTATTCCATACTTGTTTTTTAACCAAACTTTACTGTTAGGTTGAAAAAAAAGTTGAGAAAAAATCTTGTTGCCTTACAATTTGTTTTTGAATGAATTATTTTCCCCTGAATGAGACATATCTCACTTTTTCTTTGTATGAAATTCTGTTTTTATACAGATATAAGTCCTACAGTCCTACAGTTTAGGATTCACTGATAGCATAATAAAAATGATCCTGTGAAGCCACTATTGCCTAATACTCATGCATACACTGTTCTGTTCATAATTTGTTGGCTGGTGACACCACCTACCCAGGCCTGTTATTTCATAATGCTTATTTCTCTTTCTGAGCTTGATCGGCTGGATCCCTGGTCTCTCCTCTTTGGGCACAGGCTCCAGCTCCCGGTACTGCAGCTTATATCCAGATATCTGTGAGGAGTTGGGTGGAGGCTGCCATGTGACGTGGAGCGAGTACATTTTGGCCCTTACTTTCAGCTCAGTGGGAGCAAAGAGTACTAAAAATAAACATAAGCAAAGAAGATGACGTAAGGGAATGGTGCGTATATAGTTTTGATACTTGCATACTTCCATACAACATGCCATCTTCAAATGTAATCGCGGTTATGTAAAATATAAGAGATCTGTACAGTCATGCAGTTGTACAATGCCCCATTCTTTTGATTATTTTAAGCAGTTGAATTTTCTCTATACAGTTATTATTCCCACTTTCCATGCCACAAATGCCTGCCAATCACAGTTCACTTAGACAGACCATAAGCAAGACATAAAAGTGACTGGGGCGGGATGTGAACTCGCAACCCTGTCGGGGTCAATTCTGCGTATTGAGCCATCATGCTACCTCAGTTTCCCCATCCATCCATCCATCAATCCATCTTCCAACCACTTAACTTATCCTGAGATAAATACATATCCGGTATCACATTCCCCTGTCCATAAAGCATTTATTGAGTTAGTGCGGGAAAAACGTTATCTGGATTCCATATCATAACCGATTCGGTGTCAGGGCCGTGCTCAGTGAGCGAGGGGAGGGTTCCTCACCGCTGGTCAGGTTTTGCTGCTCGGGAGTGCGGTGCAGAGTCCACTTGGAGGGCAAGCCGAAGCCAGCGCTGGTCCCGGCTGCCATGCGGAGCTGATAAGGCCAGTTGGGGAGCAGCCCCTGCAGGGTGACTTGGGTGTCATTCCCCCCCACCTCCACTGAGGACACCTGGTCTGCTGTGACACACACAGAAGCCATGCGTGAAGCAGGTCGCTGCGCGCACACCAGGCAGGCGACACCATGTAACTGTAGACAAGCCGTTACACACACTGGGCCATGGATTTTTGATGGGTCAGTTATTTGTCTGGTAACATCCTACAGGAAAATGAGACCCACATTTTATGTAACTGAAGAATCCCACAGAGGGTGGGCAGAAGTCATACCACTTGTCATAAACCGCAGTTATAAGTATCTATCTCTCTTCAGAGAGCCTCTAATGGTACTGCCATTGCTCTAATATACAAGGGCTAACACAGAAACATTATCCGTTACGCTATTTTATCGACAACAGCCCCTGAGAAAACAGCTACTGTATTAGCTTATTCCCAGCATTCCTTAAATAGCTGGGTGACGTGAGCCAGTATACAAATATGCTGCTATAACTATAGTGTTACAACATGTATATTAAGTCTGCATCACATTCATCCAATTCCAGATGTAGTGTAAATCACTAACAGCTGTTTGAAACATAAGCAGCGCATTTAGGGTTTTTCTAAAAAATTGGCAAAAATTACAACAAGAACTTTTTCCAATACCCATCTTCAGTCCTGCACCTATTCAAACTCAAACACAAACCCACACTGAGAGACACAGAGACACACAGACTGACACACAACATCAACTATACACCAATTACACACCGAAATGCATGGTACTTCCTCACATACTTTGTGAGAAATGAATCACTGCATCCATACAGCATCATAAGACACCCTACAAAACAGAAAGGAAGGCTACAGCCCCAACTGTGCAGATGGCCAGTAGGGGGCGCACACCTTGGTCCAGGGGGCTGTAGTCGATGCGGTAGCGAGTGATGGTGCCGTGGCTATGCTGGGGAGACAGCGGGAGCCACATGACACGAATCTCAGTAGGGGCAGGGCTGAGCAGGGACAGCTGCGGGGCCAGACTGGGCACTGAGACACAGAGAGTGGCATTCAGGAACGGGCACAGCCGTCACCCACAAGCAGAGCTCAAACTGCCTCTTCCATGTCACTCACCACCTTCCGGCATAGCCACAGTAATAGACTTGGAAGGCTGACTGGCCCCCATGGGGGAGTAGGCCACCACATAGAAGGTGTAGGACGTGTGAGGCAACAGGTCCTTCACCAAGTAGTCTGTGGTGTCATTGTTCACAGCAAACTGGTATTCCACAATCCCAGATCCTGCAGGGTTAAACACAGCAGTAAAAATAGAAAAGTAAGAAATTATTATAAAGAATTCTGCTGTGTTTAATTACGAGAAACAGATAGCATGTCGGCTTATATGTCTAATGTTTCTGCTTGGGTCTGGAATTGTTCTCCTGTGGTTAGACAGTGGTTTGTTTCTCAGCCTCAGATCCTCAGGGAACTGTGTTGATACCATACTCTTCACTTTCATATAGCTAGCACATATCGACACGAAAGTGATCCGATTTCTGGTTAAATAAACAGGACCTCCAGCAGCTTAGGTATGTGGCAGCCACATGGTGCCCCCTGCAGGCTCAGCCGTAGCTCACCCGCTTGCTGGTAGTGTACAGAGAAGCCAATGATCTGGTCACTGTTGTGCTCGGGTTGTTCCCAGATCAGCAGCAAGGCAGTGCTGGACTGGGGTGATGCGGACCTCAGGCGCGGGGCACTGGGGAGCCCCTCGCGCACTATTACAGACAGCCTAGTGGTAGCGCAGGCCGTGCCAAGGTCATTAGTGGCCATGCACTGATAGTATCCCGCGTCGGCCACTCCCAGCTGGTTGATGAGCAGGACGCCGGGACTCGGTGTCGTCACACGGCCATTGGGTTGCACCGGCTCGCCGTTCTTCAGCCAGTGCAGCGATGGGGCTGGATCCCCCGAGCTGTTGCAGACTAAACGCGCAGTATTGCCCCGGGACAGGGACACCATTTCCGGCGACTGCAGAATCATTGGTGGAGCTGGGGTGGGATGGGGGGGCGATACAACAGCTGAAATAACAAGCTCGTCTCACCACAATATATAAGACAGCATTCTGGCGGGAAGGGGAGGGGGTCACTCACACAGCACACGCAGCTCTGCGGATGCGTTGACAAACTCCCGCGTCTTTGGCTTGTTGGCGCGGCACACATATATGCCGGCATGGCGACTCCGAGTGTCTGGGATAAGGAGGTTCGTTTCCAAGACAACAGCATCTGTGGAAATGGGCTTTCCATCTGTGCAAAATGGGCCACAAGCCGGGTAATGATTAATTTTTCAATTTTTAAATATAAATATATCTCTTCTTTTCTGAGCAATTACAAGCTGTAAAAAGCCATAAAAATAAAACATTCAGGGGAAAAATAACCAATTACAGTTCATGTTACATTTTGGCCTTATTCCAAAAAGAAGCAAGTCATAAATTATGCATTAACACAAATGCTTCATAAATTGCATGTGCAGTATCCTGTTTCCATAGCTAACTGTTCTGTTTTATAGGCAGAAAGTTGTGTTTCATTAACAGTATTTTTTTACTTTAGTTCTCCCAGTGAACATGTTTTGCTACCCATGGTGAGCTGCAAAGGCATAGGAGAGAGTTTGATATTTGGGGGATACAACTTAAGTTATATAGAAAAGTAAATGAGGGTCAATGAAGCCCAAAGAAATACTGGGTGGAACACGCCCCCTCTGGGTCCTACAGCAGGTATGGCTGGTTAAAAAATAATAATTAAAACTACATTAAATGGGGCCCTTACTTGTGTTACTGTTTCTCTTTGTATTTAATCATTTTTTATATATTATTATAACTATTAAAGTGATACACTAACTGCAATTATGCACAAGACTATTGTACTCATTTACAAATATGAATTTATGGTCTGCAGTCATTCCAAAAATGTTTTTCGCAAAATAAATTGTTTATAAAATTATGTTAACCAGGTAGCTGTCACCATTCATATTGTAACTGTCAGCAACTCAATGTTAGCATGAGATTTAACAAAGTATGCTTGAGCTGTATAACTAATGTTAGTTTGACTGTTTTGTTAAAAAAAAAGTCACCTGTGGATAAAGCAAACAATTATCCGTTTTCATTGTCTTTCTCTTGTGGAAGATATTGGAGCTAAAGAATTGTTCTTGGCGTGGTGACAATCCGCACCACCAGATGTCTCTTCTTGACAAAATGTGCAATGGCTGTTCAGCAATCACTACAGAGAACTACCAAGCACTCATCTGGCAAGCCAGGAGCTTTTATCACTATGGATCACTAGGAACACCAATTACGATGGCGACGACAGTCTGTAGCTTAATGAAAAGCAATGAAACAAAGGATTTGATTTTTGTATAGATTAATTAAGCTATGCTTTTCGACAATCTCTGTATACTATTTTTGCATAGGGTTGAGTTTCATTAACTTTTTTTCCCCAATCACAGATTTTTTTTTGATTGCTCCCACAATAAATGCACCTAAAGGTAGACCTACATGATGTGCGATGCAAATATCAACATTGCATGTTATGCACATGCAATTGTCACATCGTAAGGATTGTGATAGTCAGTTGGGTTGGGATTGGGCTTGAGGGGTATGTAATTTTTCATACTGTCCGGACATTGTACCGTGGTATATGATATTTTCAAAAGCAACACTATTCCGGTAGTCTGAAATCCAGCTGATAAAATTTGCCGAGCGAATTTGAAATTTGCAATTTTGATCAAATCAAATCTAGTTTATGTTAAAAAACAGTGCAAAGTTTGTTGCTGCTCCTGCATGAGCTCTGCAAATGCTCTCTAAGCCAATTATAATAATTTCTGTCCTTGCTGTCAGACCCACTCATAGACAGTGAGGCGTGTGAGTATTTTTAAAAAAATTAGTAAGATGGTGTCCTCTTGTGTTCGTTTTTCTCCAGAAGGCATCAGCCACTGTAAGGAAGTATTTCAGATTCCATAAAGACGATATTGAGCAAAAACAAGTGATTTGTTGGCACTGTTGTGTATCTGCTGGCACAATTCAAGGCCACACCACCAACCTATTTCACAGACTCTATTTATATGATAATACATTTTCAATTCTTCTTTTTTGCTTTATCAGAATATTTATTGCAAAAAATTCATGTTGCTATATTTGAAATTTTTCCAATATTGTGCAGTCCAACCTACAGGCCAAGAGTCAATACCAAAACAGTGTGTAAAGCATGTATCGTTTTTAAGAACAACTCAAATTTTTCCACTCCGTGAGCCTGACATGGTCAAGTGGTTGGACGATCAATGAATGGATGTAATTTTACTATGTCTTCTATACGATATAAAACACTCTACACATAGCTCCAGAGAAGACACAATAACTGATTTTGTTTGACAAGTAATGGTCAAGTAAATCGTTCACAACACAGAGAAATTATGGATGACACGTTTGTGGGTACCCTGCTATGGACTGGCATTGATGGCTGAAGCTGGAATTTATGGATGTACCATGTATCAGCTGGAAAAGCACCATCCTTAGATAACAGATGGATATATTTTGATGGATCCTGCTGATTCCAAGGTCATTCAGGCTCAGTGTCACTCCATTTTGCCAATGATGTCATTCTGGAAAACATTATGCTTTTGGCAGCAAGTCTCCCCCCATATTGGACAGGTTTTTTCCAGATATGCCAGTTTCCCCCAGGTAAGCTGGTTTATAAAAATCATCCATAGTGTTTGTGTGTCTGTGCCCTGGCTGAACTAACATTCAGTTCAGGTGAACTACACACTTGTGCCCTGTGTTTCTTGGGATGGACCCCAGGCTCATCGCAAACCTGACCAGGATAATAATAATAATAATAATAATAATAATAATAATAATAAACCTAAGGTTAAGGTCACAGAGAAGAGATATGTTGCTATACAGACAAAGCGTCTGTGTGGTCGCAATATCAAGTGCCAAGTCCCTCTGACTTTGCAATCTTAATGATTTCTCTGTCCATTATTGAAGGAAACACTGTGACTTGAGGTCACTGAGGTATGAAAAAAAACTTTAGTAAATTCTTTCAGTGTTGTGTTTCTTTTTAAAGAAAATGTTGAAATTATGCAGCAAGGTTCATTAAATAACCTTGAATATGGGGCAATCATTTACTGAGAAGGAGGTACGCAGAGGTTATGAAGGAAAATACATTACACACACATTATGAGATGTGCAATTAAAGCAGTTTAACAGAAGAGCATGATGCAAGTGGAAATGGCAAAATGAATGAATGACAGGGTGGTTAAATGACAGAGTATCCAATGCATGATGGTTGATGAGTGTTCCCAAAAGGTGTCTGTGATGTTCTGGTCATCAGTAGTAATAGGGTGTGGTCAGGGTGGGGGCGGTGACTTACCCAGTCTGCTCCAGGATACCAGGGGTTTAGGGTATCCCTGGGCCATGCACTCCATTACAGTGGGATGTCCCAACACCACTGTGGTGTTTCGGGGAGGCACCTGGATCACTATCTGAGTAGGTGCTGGGCCTACGGTCATATGAAAAACACAAAATTACTTTCTCACAGTGACCAGCAGAGGACAGTGGTGTACATAGCATCCCTGCCTAGGAAATAAAGAGGGGAAAAAACTGTCCATTATTTCAGCAGTTTCAATTTCAATTTATTTTTATATGGCACCTTTCGCCCCAAAGCGCTTTACATGGGTGTGTTATTCCTGCATCATTCATACAGAAAAATTCAAAAACAAGGAATATGGAAGACAAAGAAATAAAAGAAAGAATGTCAGATGACAATGGAGGAGAAGAACCAAAGACTCCCAAGTAGGAAGAAAAAAAATCTATATGGGTCCAAGGTCAACTGACTGCCCAACCCCCCCCGGGCATGCTAACATTATAGAAAAAAAATCTGTTAAAACTAATGTCTAGAAAACATAAGAAATACTTCATGTTTCCATCCCTCCTGTTGACTGTGGTGTGGGGGGTGGCAACAGTAGAAAATGTCATTGGTTAAATTTGGTCTGTCTCTGTTGGGTTGGCAGACGATCCGTTTGGGTCGGCACTGTCCACCCCCTGCCCACCCGTATCCGTGCCCCTGATTCTTAGTTAACATAGCCTCTCACAGGCTCCGGTTTCATTCTGTCAAACCCACCAATCATGGTGCTTTGTGTGTGTTAAATGACCAGGATGATAGTGGTATCAGTCACTTTATGACTCCACCTAGAATAATGTCACCCTATACATCCTTGCCTAACTTATCACACCTGGTCCTGGTCCCAGCTTGTCAATCAGAACGTCCATTCATCTGTCAGTAATTATAGTTGGGATGGAATTATGACATACAAGAATGGCACCATGAAATTTCAGACCCACACAAATATATCCTTAAACATAGAAATGAAATGGGAAGGTGTACATGGTTAGTAGCTCCACAGCACATTAATCAAGGCAAAGAGACTTAAAAAGATTTTAATACATTGATTGTGGGGGGAGGGAAAAACAACTCCCTGTCACTTTGCTCAATTTTTCATTTCTTAAGAACGGGCAGAAAATCAGGATAATAAATGTCAGTTTTTTTACATCAGTTCTCCTCGCACAATAACAACCAGAAAAGGTAAAGAAAAAGCTCTCTCTGAAGCCCGCTTCTGTTCCATTATTAGCGAGAGAAGCTTATTAAAATGCTCTGAAACTCAGCAACAGACAAGATATAATCAGACAGCTGAGCTGGACATCATTATTGCTGTAATGAATACAGCGCCATTAATACACAATGGGTCCAGCAAATCTCTGGGGAGAAGCACAGAGACTGCCACTATGATGGGTGATGATGAGCTCCAGCAAACCTAGGCAGCACAAAAGAGCACACGTGGGTATACCCAAGACGAGGGAGGGCCCAAATTTACCAGCGGCAACAGCGTGCAAGGGCACTGCTGTGGTATCATATGGCATGGTCAGACCCACAGAGGGATCACCAGGACAGACAGAGCTACAGCAAAAACATTCATACCACTGGAGACTGTGAGCATGGCGTCCTGGCTGAAGCGCTTGTGTGCTGCGTTGGATGCCACACAGCGGTAGCTTCCCGCATCCTCCCTTCGCGCTCCCAGAATCTGCAGCACGCCGCTGGGCAGGGAAATGTACCTGTCGGGAAAGGAAGTGTGGAACTGGCACGCAGATGCAAAATCAATCACGTTGACTCTCAAACAAACTGCATCCTGGTATAAAGTCACTGAAAAGGAGTACCGATCACACACACACACGCACACGCGCACACACAATTATGGCGGAGAGGATGCTGAGTTCTCATTGAATACCTTAGCTGCGGGGAAGAATTAGCACTGAAAATAAAATTCCTGTTATATATTATAATCAATTATGCCTCCAGGGAAGACATTAATCAACAGGGAGACATAATAGGGACCAGAACTGCCCCCCCCCCACCCCCCAAACCTCCCTAGGCATAATAACACAACAGAGCCCTGACCTGTACGTTTCTTTGGAGTGGGAAGTCACATAGGGACTGAGCCATGAAACTAAACTCAAACAGCAGATTCATGCCAACAGTGTGGTAATGAGGTAAATTTAGAGCATGGGACAGAAACCAGCACAATCCGAAATTTATCTGGATATAATAATGACACATTAGTAAACGTGCGCGTACTGGAAAACCCACGGACACGTTCACACCTTCTTACACAGCCTCTCTCAGTGCTCACTGTTAATGGCATAGGGATGTCAGTTCTGCTCAGATTCACACCTCCGCAGGATCACTATGCAAACATCACTATGAACTGAATAAATCCTCAGCAGATAAGTGGCGATTCCTGCTAGAAATAATACAAAGAGAAGGAAACAGAAAAACATACACAACCAGCGCCACAAGGCATCTGACAGGCTAAGAAAGTCTACAGCCACTTTACCTGCAGCCAATTTATGGAGGCACAGAAGCAGCAGCAAAATATTTTAAAATAGGAACACTCCCTCTGTAAAACCCCCAAGACCCAGGGCACGGCACCCAGACTCAGTGCTCTATGGTAATGATGGTGCCAGTAACACTACAGACAACAGCAACAAATACGACTTGCAAGAATTAAATTAAACATATCATAAACAGAACAGATGCTTATATGCAAGGTGGAAAGTTCAGGCTCAGAAAGTACAAATCCAGACCAAGATTTTGTTTCAACTAACCAGCCAAGTATAAAGATTCACAGTCGCAGAGTACTAGTTTGTTGAAACAAAATCTTGGCCTGGATTTGTACTTTCTGAACCTGAACTTTCCACCTCTGCTTATACGTATGTCTGCTATTTAGCCTTTCACACATTTATTGAATGTTTATTGAAGGAATCCAAGTACGACTGCAGCTGCTGGCATCCCGGGTCGTACATATAAGTTCTCAAGCAACTTGCTACAGATACAAACATTCCTAAAAAACTGCACATAATGAACAACTAAATCATGCCATCTCATTAAGAGATATTTAGAGTGGTTTAGCAGATGGCTAACTGGCACACCGCACTGCACCCTCTTCTTGACCCCCCTTTCCCCAAGCGATTTCTCAGCAGTTAAGCTGCGTCCTGCCCAAGTCCCCACAGCAGCCTAGTGACAACACTGTCCCCCCAGGGACCCAGTAAGGCACCTGCAAGGCCAGAGTTAACAGGGAGATGGGAATTTCCCCCAAGAATGGTCGGTTGCATGAAAGATAAAGGACAAGGAAAAAGGGAGAGGAGAAAAGGAGAAGAAATGGGTAGAAAAAGAGAAGAGGCAGACTAGGAATAGGAAAGATTTTGGGTAATGAAAAAAGATTATACAGCCGCCATTTTCAACCCACAATCCTGCATGCTCTGGAGATGGTCAGGAGGCTTCCAGAGCAGAACCGGGGCTCTTAGCTCTAAAAGCCAGTCAACCAGGGAGACATCAAAAACATTTATACCAGCCACAGACTACCCTCTAATTTACATGCACATTTATACCACACGTAGACTAAACTGTCCTGTCACTAAAATTTACAGCAAGCTGTTTATTCAGTAACCAGCTTTGTCACAAACCAACACGGAGTTAATGGGTGGCTATCAAAGAGGCTGCCCCTCCCTGAAGGTCATAGACATTTAGTAGAAGGTGGTGGAAGACCCCAGGCACACATCCCAGGCACACATGAGTGAGCACAGATAAGAATGTCAGGGGGAAGGGGCAGCCTCACCTAGGGTCTTTAGGCACAGGCACCTGGTCCTTCTCCCATGTGATGCTGGGTATGGGCAGGCCATCTGCATGGCACTCAAATCGAGCAATGCCCCCTGCAGGCACCTCCTGGGGCTCTGGGTGCAGAAGGAAGGATGACAAGCCTGTAAGCCAAGGGAGGCAGAGAAACAAGAGAGAAGCACAAATGTGACTGATGCAGAACAAGACAAATATGTGACAGCACCCGCCAACACCTATAATGCTAGTGACTGGCTGTGAGGAGGGTGCTGACCCTCACCGTGAGACGACTCGGTTTTACGCAGGTTATCTGCTCTTCATATTCTTGTTAAACTCAGTTGAACCCGTGCACTAATGCTCTTTGGAGCAGGTCATGGGCTATTCAGAGCTGACCCATGCAAAATCCCAAAATGCATACTCTCTGTTTTGCAAGGCATATCAACTTCTGCAAGAGGCCAATACACATTCCCAAAGTCAAAGAAAGTGGAAGTACAATCTGGTGCTGCATGTGTTTAGATAAACAGAAGCACAACAGGAAAGCTTTTCAGCAGAATGTGGATATATGGTCAAACTGCAGCAGGCCTTGTCTGCATTTCAAAACAGGTGCAACTTTGTGAAAGTTCATGAATTTGCTGAAAAGAAAACATACATTTATGAAGGAAGCTGCACTGTCCAAAGGATCTTCAGCTTTGTGGAAGTATTCTTTGTGTACTGTAAGGGCAATCCTATTGATCAATGTGCTTGGGTTAGTTAATAAACCACCCATGCAATGATTACACAGCAGGCAGCAGTAATGTAAACAACTGGCAAAATGCCACTTACATGTGCCACATGTACTCTCTGAACAAATGTGCGAGTGTGCGTATGCTTGCAAAGTGTGTAGAAAGGCATGAAAAGTGAGGCAGCACATGTAGATAGATTAAAATGAAATTCTCCCCAGGAGGACACGTGCCAGCTCAACACATGAAGGTTACTTTGGGGTAACTACCACCTGGCTCTTCTTGGAATGGTTTGGATTTGAATCTGCCTGTGGAACTACGGGGCCTGAAACACCGTGACCCGATGGACGGCACAAATAGCTGGCTGACCTGGGAAGCCCTCTGGCTGCCCGTTGTCATGGCCTGACTTCCATGAGAGTTAAAGAAGAATCATCTAAACACCTCATCACAACGTGTCACTCCTCGACAAAGTCTCTCCCAAGGTCTGTGCCTACGCATCCATAATTAACTTTGAAAGGTGCAATCAGATTTCCCTATGTCTCCATAACAAACGCCCTCCATTCTCTGGGCCCTTATATGACAAATTATATTTCCTCTCCCTTTTTCCAATCTGCTAACAAGCAACCCCACTCAAAACCCAAATCCTTTGCTGTTCATTTTAAGCTCTTACACAAGCTAGACAGAGAACATAAAATCAGGGTACAGAGAGTCTGGCCCTATATACAGAGACAGTTGGCAGAGGTTCTGTCCCTACACACAGTGTGCTGAGTGTGCCACAGGGTTATGGATTTCATCAATGTTACAGGACCCAACTCTTTCTCCCTCTCACTTTCTCCTTCCCTCCCCCCACCTGGCTGACTTGTCCTGACTGTACTGTGACCTCCAAGAACCCCTCCGTTGCTCAGCAGCCCAAAAGAGATCAGATTTCCTCACTGAAAGACAAGCTTAATGTGCGTTTAGATCTGGGGCATCCCCTACAGTTCACAAGACCCCACCCCACTCGCAGAGTATATCAAAAACATAATAAACATGTGACAGACACCAAACCAGGAAAGTCCAGACAGGGCTCATAACACTTTATACGGCTGATAACAAAATAAAACCTGATGGCCTCTGAAAGCACAAGGAAGGAGGGGAATCTAACCGGCCTAGTAAACTAGCTCTGCTGCACTCGTGGGATGAAACCTGTGCTGAGCGGACAATCTGACACACTACCAGATAGCGTGAAAATTTCTACCAGTGGATCATTCTCATAAACATGAGAATGATTTGGGGGAAAAAGAAAGCAAACAAACAAACAAACAAGTGAACGAAAAATAAATAAATAAATAAATACATAAATACATAAAAATGTTAAAATAAAATAGTGTCACTTTTTTGTGTAGCACAATGGACATCACTTTAACTTTTGATGTATATTAAAAACTACGTCATTTGTTGCTCTGATTTAATGATTTTTTTTAACCATTTTCTCCAAATAGGTAGCCAAAAATTACCATAACAGTTTGAAGATCAAATAAATGATTTGGGTAAAATGATTTAAATCTTTCAACTTTATTGCAATCCGCAATAAACAATTTGTTGGATACGATGTACAGTTTTTTGTTCAATCATTTGTTCGTTTTGTCATCTATTATTATCTCCATAAGCGTTTCCCTGGATTTTATGAAATAATTTTGTCTCTTAGAGAAATAAATTAGATTTGGTGCTGTCTGAAACTACAGCATTGTATTCCCCGGAAAGCCCTGTCATTTAGTTTGGCTATCTAAGCCATACTCGTCCCACACTCACCAACTAGTACAATTTCTAGAAGTACTGGATGGATCACCTGGAAATGTGAAAGTGAAGTACAATTTCTAGAATGACTAGACGGAAATGTGAAATATAATGAATGTTGCTTTACCAGAATACTGTGAGTCCTTGTTGTGACATGTAGGTATGAAAGTATACTTATTCATTTACTGCATATCCCACTTACATGGCAATTTGCAGAATCTTTCCCCACCAATTAGGTGGTTACTTGTATTTCTATATGTATGTTTTAGTGTCCATGTTTGAAAATGTAATTTATATCATTAATATTTAAATATTTAAAGTAATAGTTGAAATAGGCACCACACTGAATTGTTACGACTAGTAACGTGATAAAGTTGCTCAGTTAATGCTTGACATACTTGAAGGACCCTAGCACAGGGGTGCAGTGGTTAGCACTGTTGCCTCACACCTCTGGAACTAGGGTTCGAGTCTCCACCATGGCTCAATGTATGTGGAGATTGCATGTTCTCTCTGTGTCGTTGTGGGGTTTCCTTTAGGTACTCTAGCTCTACCCCCCACCCAGTCCAAAAACATGCTGAGGTTAATTGGAGCTACCAAACTGCCCATAGGTATACATGCCAATTTTATTTCTATAGCGCATTTTCACAACATTACATTGTATCAAAGCGCTTTACATTATCTCCGCCCAAAGCCCCCAGTGAGCAAGCTAGAGGCGACAATGGCAAGGAAAAACTCTCTAGAAGGAAGAAACCTTGGGAGGAACCAGACTCAAAGGGGGAGCCCAACCTCCAGGGGCTGGCATGTGTGAGTGAATGGTGTATGCATGTGCCCTGTGATGGGTTGGCGCCCTGTCCTGGGTTGATCCCTGCCTTCCGCCCATAGGCTCCAGACCCCCCCCCCCCCGAGACCCTGAATAGGATAAGCAGTTATAGAAAATTGATGGACTGCTGCACTGCTACAGATAGAATTTGTCAAACAGGGAGGCTAGCAAGCAAAAATATAAACTTTAATACAGAAGATTCAGAAAATCATCTGGTGCCCTACAGTTTTAGAATAAGAACAGTGTGCACAAATCAAAGTATTGTTAACTTTTGGCTTTCGTTTAGAGTATACCAACAACAACAACATCTTGACTGATGGTTAAACATGGTTATTTGCTCTCCTTTTCAGACAAACTCAGACATATATATGTCATATTGTCAGAGGCAAAATCAACAGTTTAGACAATTAAGTTGTACAATTTGAGTCTATCTTCAAAAATTAGGGAAAATTCATGTTACAGTAATGAGTTGGCAAGAATGATCCCAGTGCAAGAGCAAATCCTAATTCTGCAGACAGGTAAGTATAATAAAATGCATAAATAGTGGAATGCACATTGTTGGAGTGACAGGCATAAACACACAGTGAGCGTTACATGACAGAACCTTACAAAGGCAAAGTATTCTGGAGATTTGGCCAGGAGGAGACAGCTTGGGACTTACTGGAGAGCTGCAGTGTGATGGTGTCACTCGCTAGCATTCCGAAGGGGCTGCTGGAGATGCAGCTGTATCCTCCCTCCACGTCAAGGGGGGTCCCACCCTCACTGGCCTCCCTGGAAGGGGGATGCACTACCAGAGAGCCATTGGGAAAAGTCCAGGCAGCCTCGCTATCCAGCACGGGCACCCCGTCGTGCAGCCAGGTGATGTTGAGGGGTGTGTCTACAGCCCTCGGGTGGCAGTCCAGCAGGAGGGACTGTCCGGGATCCAGCACCATGTGGATGGGCCCTGCACCGCAGCTCAGCTCCAAAGACACCGGCTTCTCTGCACAGAGAAGGACGTAGATGATGCTGCTCAGTTATCTGAGAGATCTGCTGTTCCACACTTGCACTTTCAGGGGACATGGAGAGGCAGCCGCAAAGAGGAGGAGAGATGGAGCAAGAGAACAGGGATGATACTTTAAAGAGAAAGATGGGGGAAGTAACCATGTGAGCTGCATTGCTGTTACAGAATCACAGCAGAATTTTCCAATTCCTCAGAGAATGCCAGACAAACTCTCTATCATTTGGGAATTTCATATTAAAGCATGAACGGCTGTTTGTATTGATTGATTTGTCCCCAAGGATCACAATAAGCAATGTGCTGTGCAGTAATAAAAGCATAGGAACCCCAACCAAAGGTATAAACACAAGACAACACATGCTTTCTTCTTGGATTACATAGCACTAACTATATCCCCTTCAGCACACTACACACATAAAAATTCTGACGGCTGGCATTTTATATTCTGAGGATCATTCTCAGAAAACCCCACAAGGACATGAAATAACCTGCCTTAAGTCACATTGTGTGGGTCTGATAGTGTGCCTGGGTGACTCAGTAACTGGGAGAATAGAAAGATAAGGATCTGAGGGGTAGTTCAGCCAGAGAGTTGGGATTGAGGGACAGACAGCTACAGTGTTGACATGGTCAGGCATTCCAAAGCAGATGTGGCTATATCCCACTGCAGTGGTCCTGTGTGCCGGTAGACACAGGTAATTGTTCATAAAGAAAAACTGACAGCGGCGGGTTGGTGGGTGATGAGCAGTAAAGGTAACTCCAGACTCCTTTCGGTATATGCTCGAGGTCAGTGTTGCCAGCTGAGAAAAGCTTGCAGCAGGGGTACTCCTTCAACCTTACACTCATGCTATAGTGCATCACACAACGCCAAGCCTGCTGTTCAGGGACAAATGCAAGGACAGAGACATTGTCCCAATGTGAGCTTTCAACTGCAACTGGAAACCTCTTGAAGAGAGAAATGAACACAGACTAGGCTGATTTATACTTCTGCGTCAAGCCTACACAGCACAGCCTACTTATGCCATTGTGAGCACTTATACCTGTGCACTGGTGTATCTGTGCCACTTTGCAATTATACCGTCGTTCTACTAAAACATTTTCACTCTGTAACAGGAAACAAAACTTTGCAAGCTTTGCCGTTTTAATAATTGTTCCTTTTCCAGATTATCTAGTATATGTTTAAATATCAGTTTAAAGTTTACCTCTGCCGCTTTAGCATGAGCGCTGCACATGCTTTCCAAGCCAAAATCATTTGCATCCTGTTTACACCACTCATAGACAGGCTTGTGAGACATATATTTTGAACTCTTATTTTGCTTTATAAATATTACAATACTTATCCCCCCAAAAACAAAATCACACCACGGTATCTGAAATTTTCTAATATCATGCAGTCCTAGTGTGTGCAATTGTAACAAAAACAGCAGGATAGCAATGAGCTACACACAACTTTCCTCACACCAAAATATCCCCAGGTGGAATCAAACAACAACAACAAAATATTTGCATAAAACAGTGCAATGCTACCAAGCGGACCAATCAAAGTTGTTGCGCTCCGCATCCCTGCAACGTTTAATTACGTTTCTGAAGCTACTGTGTAGGCTGCAGTGTAGGGTACGCGGCTACGCTGTACCTACAGCATAGATTCTACCCCTTAGTATAAATCAGTCTTACTGACGCACTGCTACAAACATGGGTATGGGAGGTGTGGGGAGAGGTCGAGGAGGGGCTAACCCCCAGCCCCTGCTGTTCAAACAGTGGGGTATGCTGGATGGCAGAATATCAGACACCTCATAGCTCATACTTCCTGTCTGTCCTTCAGAAATGGGCATGGGAGGGTGTTAAACTGGACACAAAGATAAACAGTAAAGCATGTGTGGGGCACAGTGTTCATTTGATAATCAGTATAATCGCGACGGTCTTCATTCTCCAGCTCCCAGCACCAGTCATCTGTTACCATTTACCAGATCAACATGAACCATGGCCGCAGACAGTACTATCAGCTTACCATGTTGCTAGAGCTATGTTAGTGAATACATGAAAAAGAAAAAGGGAGGATTGGGTTTCAGACCCTGCTGCTGTGTGGGGACCTGACCTCCTTTCAGCTGCGGCATGGAGGCTGCACGCCTGGCTGGTATACAGGTGCATGCATCCATGTCTGTTGACTGCATGTGCTTCCCATTCCTACCTCAATGTGGTGTTAAAAACATACATCAAAACAATTAGGCATTTGGCTGCCCATGCACAGCGAACAAGGTCACTTTCATTTACAGGTCGGTGCAAGCAGTTGTACAAAATGAACTGGACCATCGGGAAAGGAAACATACACAAACACACATCATCACCACACGTTGACCATTAATACTCTGTATCAATGTCTTGTTAACAAACCGCCTACCTGACGGCTTTGTGCCAAATGTCAAACGAAGGCTAAAACACAGCGGGGGAAAATCTCAAACTAATTTTGGACCAAAGCCGCCCTGGGGTTGCAGCACACACTGGGGAACTCCCTGTACGATAACTGCAGACACAGCCAGCTTTTTGTAGCCAAACAACATTGCACTGCTGTCCAAACAATGAACTTAATAGGCTTTTATCTGCGCCGCTCTCACAGAAAACAGGGTATAAGGTTATCAAGATTGCATATGCAGTGGGGGGAGGGTCAGGGCTGTCATTTGGATCATGGGGAGAAGGAGGGTGCATCTGAAAATCAGCTACTTACACAATACATACTGATTTTCATTAAAAAGCTTCTACTCGATTGTCAGTGTCATACAGGGTTCCCCAATTCTGGTCCAGGAGGGCCAGAATCCATCACAGTTTGCAGATTTCTCTGCTCAGACATACCTGCCAAACCTGGTAATTAGCAGATTAGGATGTGTTTGAGCAGGGAAATCTGTAAACTGTGATGGATTCTGGCCCTTCATGACCGGAACTAGGGAACCCTGATGTAGTATGTTCTATAAGTATGCATCAGAACAGTACTGATGCAGTCAGACATACTGTGGATGCCATCTCACACATTACCTGACCTGGGTGTGAACCATTGATGTAGCTTGAACCCCACAAAAGTTAAAAACAAGCAACAAAAAAAAAAGTATTCATGTCAACTTATGTACAGTACATAGTTTTGTTTTCTATTGACGTTTGTACACTATCCAGTACTTCCTCCTGCCATCTTGACACAAATCTCAGAACATTTTTTGTCTCTGACTGCAACTCCAGTGGCCTTGTGGGATAGCGCAGTAACCATTGGTTGCACACTTCGGAATTTTATAGAATGCATGCAGTATATCATCCGGGAACCATTTGCCTACTGTCTTATCCATACTGAGGATTTGGACATATTGCTTACCTTGCATACTACTTATCGCCAACTACGTAGCAAACAAGTATTCCATTTCGGGCACACCCCCACACTTATTTTTAATAGCAGGGCTCACTGAATGCCAGTGTAGGCCACGGATCACCTCCAAGAGCTACAGATCCAAACCCTCATTCAGTTAACCCTTTGAACCGCATACATTTTTGAGCGTTTTTCTATCCATTTGATTTTAGGTTTATTACATTTTATGTACAAGAGTTGGCCACATATGCTTCATGGTTTTGTTTTCTGGACATTCTGGGCTACTCAGATGTGTCATAATTTGTTGTGTAAATTCTGACACAGTCTTGGTGTCATTCTTCGTATGAGGAAAAACTACTTGCGCCTATTGAAATTTCTGAATTTTTAGTCTCATCTAATAGAAAAATTTGCAGGCACTACAAATATAATTTTATAAATGTTGAGATTAGAGTCTCCATGATGTGGGAATGCAGGGGTTTCTATGGCTTAGCATTGTGAAGGAATACATGGTTAGTGCCAGGCGGAAATGAATAGCTTTGATTTTGCATCCATTTGGTAAGTTGAAGTTCTCTGATATACAGCAATGCATGGTTTTATATTTTTATATACAGTGGCAAGAAAAAGTATGTGAACCTTTTGGAATTTCTTGGTTTTCTGTATTAATTTGTCAAAAAATGTGATCTGATCTTCAGCGAAGTCAAGGGTATTGACAAATATAATGTGAGTATAACACAAAAAAAATTCTTTCATGTCTTTATTGAGAACCATAAAAAAAACTAAAGTGGACCCTTGGAATTAATAACTGGTTGACCCCACCTTGGCAGCAATAACCTCAACTAGGCGCTTCCTGTAGCTGTGGATCAGACCTGCACATCACTCAGGAGGAATTTTGACCCATTCTTCCTGGCAGAACTGCTTTAGCTCAGTCATATTCTTTGGACGCCTCTTCAAGTCATTCCATAGCATCTCTATTGGGTTGAGGTCTGGGCTCTGACTTGGCCACTCCAAAATGCGGATTTTGTGTTTCTGAAGCCATTCTGTTGCGGACTTGCTCCGGTGTTTTGGGTTATTGTCCTGTTGCATCACCCAGCTTCTACAGAGTTTCAGCTGATGTACAGACATTCTCACATTATCCTGAAGAATTTTTTGATACACTTGGAAATTCATCTTCCCCTCAATGATTGCAAGCTGGACAGGCCCTGATGCAGCAAAGCAGGCCCAAATGATGACGTTTCTTCCACCATACCTTACAGTTGGGATGATGTTTTCATGATGATATGCAGTGCACGTTTTACGCCAGATGTAGTGCTGCGTGTTCTTTCCAAATAGTTAAATCTTAGTTTCATCAGTCCACAAAACATTTTGCCAATACCACTGTAGAGTGTCAATGTGCTCTTTCGCAAACTTCAGGCATGCAGCAATGTTCTTGTGAGTAAGCAGCGGCTTCTTTTGTGGTATCCTGTCATAGACACCCTTCTTATTCAATGTTTTACGTACTGTAGACTCATGAACACAGAAGATAGCCAGTTCCAATGATGCTTTCAAATCTTTGGCTGTCACTCAGGGTTGTTTCTTTACCTCATTGATGAGTCTCCGTTGTGCCCTTGAGGTCATTTTGACTGGGCGCCCACTTCTTGGTAGAGTAGCCACAGTCCCAAAGTGTCTCCATTGGTACATCATTTGCCTAACTGTAGACTGGTGAATTTCTAAAGTCTTTGAAATCACTTTGTAACCCTTTCCAGCTTTATGCAAATCAACAATTTTTGATCACAGATCCTCTGAAAGCCCTTTTTGGTGAGGCACGGCTCATATAACCGTATTCTTCTTGTGCAGAGCAAACTGAAAAAGTTTGAGTGGTTTTTATCAGTCAAAGTTGCTCTACCTCACCTCCAAACTCATTTTCTTAACAAGACTCCAGGTATGCTCACACCTGATTCCAATTAGCTTTTTTGAGGTCATTAACTAAAGGGTTCACTAGCACTATGAGTTTTTTTTTTGGTTGTTCTCAATAAATATATGAAAGATGAGAATTTTCAGAATTTGTGAGTTATTATTATACCCACATTATATTTGTCAATACCCTTGACTTAGATGAAGATCAGATCAAATTTTATGACAAATGCAGAAAACCGTGAAATTCCAAAAAGTTATCTTTTTCTTGCCACTGCATATTTTCTTATTACTTTTTAACATCTGAAAGAAATTGAAATAGAAAAGCATTGTTTAGTTTATGATCCACTGGATAAACACAAACATAGCAGATAATTTTAGAGACTAATGCTGAATTTTTATCATTATCGTTTTTTCCGCCTATGTATGCTATGACTGGTAAAGTGAAATTTGAGAACGAAACTTTGTCAGCATTTTAGCCTCAAACAAACAAACGGTGCAGCACGTCTTTGTGTTTACATGTAGGAGGTGTTCCAGTTACATGATAGAACACACCTATTTCAACTGTTTTGACAGAGCTCGATATGAAACATACATATACAAACTTTTGTGAATCAATATTGTGAAAATATCAATAGTCTTCCTAATAAATTGAATGCTGCAGTTTGTCATTTCTGGCAGAACTCTATACCATTTTTGAGTTTCTATCACTTTATTTATAAACTCATAATAAATAAATTATAAAATAAACCCTTTTTTCCCCAGAAGGGTAGTGTGTGGATCATTGCGGAAGCGAATAAGCACTTTGTTTTCAGTCTAATGTGAATAATATCGACGTTTTATGGACTATTAGGGGTGGTTTTTCGTGGAAATTGTTTAAAATACATGCGTGATTGCGCACAGGAATACTCTACAATATTTTAGCGGACAACATTGCAACTTGGACGACCGGATCGAGCAAGTTCTCTCGATTCCAAAGATATGCGATTTGTGTCTGTGCGTTATACCATATTATAATAAAATATACCATATTTTGTAAGTCGGTGAAGGTCAACCTCCATACCAGGGTGTTACATGACAGTAAAGCACCATTTTCCAGTTAGAACAGACCAGAGAAAAAAAATTCATTACATGTACACAGTTGACCTGCCATTACATGGACATGACCCCATTAATGGGGGGTTATTGTGTAGCTCAGTGGGTTAGGACTCATGATCAGAAGGTCACTAGTTTGAACCCCAGGGCCTCAGGACTGATAAAGCAGTTGGGCCTATAACCAAGACCCTTAACCTTCAATTACTCCAGAGATGCTGTATGTTGGCTGACCCTGTGCTGTGACCCCCAAGCTTGCTCTCATCTACTTATGTATGTATGTCTCATGGAGAGCAAGATGGAATAAGCATTAAGAATCTTCCTACAGGATGAAGATTGTGTGCTACAGAATAGTGATACTTTCTGTGTTAAAGGGGAAACGAGAATAACAAATTAGCTGCAGAAAGATTTCCTGGGATGGATAATCTCACTGCTCACCGTACTCCACCCAGGTTCTGCACTACCAGATCTGCTATTCAGCTTTTCCTGTAAGCCCACTCAGTACTCCTACCTCCAGCTGAAACTTCCACTACAGCACACATGGCCGCTACACAACGCACTGGACCTTGAAATGCCCTCCCCCCACTAACACAACAAGGGCCCAAAGCTTTCTCTCTACTTCACCCACACAAAAATGATGCGCAGGACACCTTCACCAAGTGTCGCTGGTTCGCATAACAGCAATGGACCATTCTGCGGGGGCGAGGCCAACTTAAAACTGGCTTTATATTTAAATCTGATGGGACAGCTGAGACGGGTGGGTGGTTTAGGAGCAGATAAAGAAGGTGGGCTTTGGTACCTGTGGCAGTGTCCACCATGCACTGAAACCCTATGGCTGCAGACAGTGCCATCACACTGTCCACACAGTCCAGATCCAACCAAGCACCAGCAGGAAGAGGATGATGAAAGTGACCTCTCCTCCATGCTGACTGAGGCCTTTCCTGTTGCCACTCATCCCAAACTATACATTGCTGAAGCTAAATGCACTAAAAGCTAATGGGCAACAACCTGAGATTTTTTTATTTTTTTTTCAGCCATGCACCATGGAACGACTACTTCATTTTACTTACGACAACACCAGGTTATCCCTCATTCACAGAAAGCTGGGCTGAGAAATTCAGACCAGATGTTTCTTTTGTTTTTGACATCCAGGAATTACTGAAAATCTTACACAGGTGTGTGTGTGGATAGGAGTGTGTGTGGCAGTGTGTTCTCAGTTGTGAGTGTGTGTTTATTTTTTCTACAGCTGTATTTCATTCAGCTTCTGATGGTCTTCTCCTTGATAAAGTCCCCCTCCCCTCTACCGTCCCCATGCAGTATCCCCCAGTCATGTGACTTAGTGGCCAACAGCACGGAATGATAGGAATGTGATCGTATGACTGTTTACCCAATGAGCGTTATGAGGAAGAGACTCAGGCAGGGAGGGCTTCCATGCTCAATTAAAATACCCTCACACAATAAAATAAAATAAAAACAAGACTTTCTTATACTGGCAAGCTCCTTCACATACCACCAACACCCTTCAAAAAACAGCTTCATACACGATGTCCAAATCCCTCACACAAGCATCCATACATATCTCTAATAACTTCACACACAAATTCTGTCATATACCATCAAAATCCCTCACACACCATAAAAACAGCCTGTCAAAATCCTTACAAACATGCACTTGCATGACACCATCAAGCCCACGGGGATGCTGGAAACCCACTATGTTCCAGGGGCACTTTGATCACCAGTGAATGCTCATGAGCACAAACGTCAATGCTACAAAGCAATACTTCCCTCTTTTTCTATTTAGGTATCTAGCAACAAAATTAATTATTACAAAACTGAAACAAGTAATTTAGTGTAACAAAGAAAAGGTGTAACAAAAAGATTTCAACACAGAAGACAGAGACTGAAAAAATGACAGACAGCTATAACATTAGCTATGGTTTATAACTGTCTAATTTCTTCGGTAGATGTCCACCTGTACAAATTAGTAATCCAGTAACTTTATTTAAAAGAATGGACTATATAGCCAAATAATAACAATCATTAAACAATGTTTCAAGAACAAACTTTGAGCCTTTCTCAGTGTATACAATGGAGCTGATTTAGTGGCGAGGTCCAACAGTGAGAGAGCACATCTCTCTTGTCTCCTGCATGGGGGATATGCACTTTGTGGTGATGGCGGGCAGGGGGCTGGTGGGTAATATTCACAGCCAGCAGGTTACCTTTTATAATCCCACAACCACAGAAACCACAGGGCACAAAGGAAGTGCCTCTGAGACAGAAAACAGGCCCCTTGCTGAATCAAGATTGCTTTTATTACATCAAGCACTTTACACAACAAATTTGATTTGGCGTGTGTGAATAAAGACGGCACAGTTCTTAAAGACACACATGCACAACAAAGCACATACACTGAACAAACAGTTAGTAATCACGAGACAAACAGCAGGATTCGTGTACACTACATACATCACTGCTGTGCTTAAATGGGTAAACGTTTAACAAGATCCCAGTAGTGTGGGACACACAAACTGCCAGACACCACACACATCTTAACCCCCTTGTGGGGGACACTTGACTCTGCCCCTCCTTATCTTGGAAGTCCCTGCAGCCAAGGGAAACAGTTGCAGTTAAAAGAAAAGAAAACAGTAATTTACAAAACATAATTAGCGTAATTATAACGTTTAGAAAGCAACACACTCAATGGTAAAAATACAATTAACTTCATAAATAACATTAAAAGAAAAGAATAGCTGCCATACTGAACTTGGTGCAATTGTCACCAATGCCAAGAACAGAGGGTGGGGCCAATGCTGAATTGCTCAGCCTGGAACAAGGCAGGGCCTGGTGGAGGATAACTGGGCAGGGGCCACTGATCCAAGCACAAACGTGGTAGCTTATGATGCGAGTACATCAGGAGAGGAGCACTAGAAGGGCAGGCCCCCTCCCAGTACTGGTCACCACAAAAAAGTCCCCATAGAACTGACCTGCCCATAGGAATGGAGCCTGGAGTCATGTGACCTGCACAGCACAACAGTAGCCCACCGGCCACACACACTCTATTACAGGCAGCCGCGGCACCCCAAGATGCTTTAGAGCAAAAGCTACCATTCCAAACTTTAAATATGGGACTTTTCCTCCCATCTACCATGTGGCTTAGGTGCCTTGTGATGAGGACAGTGTAATGGGGTCAGTGGAGCAAGCGCACAGTAAGAACAGTACTATGGCCATTATTAGTTTCGCTTTTTTCAAGCAATCACATGACCCATACAGCAGAACCAATGTGCAAGATCATGTGACCTTCATTACATCTCCCATGCATTTGGACATGTCCTGAACACCCAGTGAGAAATTCTTGTGGTCACTGCTCACTGCCAACAGACATACACCAAATCAATGATGTGCATCAAGCCAAAAACCAAAAACAACTAGAGACATAAACAGATACTACATGATACACTTGCTATCCAACCACCACCGCTCCTCTGTCGCTACCCTCCGGTGATGAGTGCATTTGGACTCACGAGTCACTTTTGCTCTACAAGCGAGACAAAGTCCCCCAATCTTTTCACATTCTAGTTCAAAACGATTCAAAATCATCTTTTTAACTACAGTTTTACAGAACAAAATGAAGCAACGTGGAAAAGAAACGCTTTGGGGGACTTTCATGGGGTTTGCTAGCAAAACCCAAAAACACATATCAAAGACAATCACAGTAACTTTGGCCACAACTGTGTTCTTTAGCCAAGTACACCTTATCACCATCATCATCATCATCATCATCACCACAAATGGCTCATGTGTATCCACTAAGATGTTTTTGTATTTAGCGATTAATAAACACGATGTGGGGGGGGGGGGTATATTACACATCTACACCTAGCCCCAAAGTAATGACACACCCTAGTCACGTAGTCTGTCGGGTCGTATGAAACCGAACCGGCGCGGCGCTCCGGTTTAACTGAAAGGTAGGAAACGTTTAACTGGTGCCTTTCCCTCACATGCGTCAGGGCGGCAAGACACTTTTCGGTGTCCTTTATCATGTAAATGTTGTGCCCCCGTCCTCTCGATCTCTCCCTTTCAGTCCTCCCACCCGGACCACTTGGCTGGCTCCCAATCTGCCGCCGATGCCGCCGCACTGCACAGAGCCGCTGTAACAACACCGAGCACATGGCCCGCTCTTAACAAAACCGCTCTTTACAGCGCGCTACTCCGTTACAGAACGCTAATACACACCACACGTGCGCCCGCTCGAACACATGTACTGTTTATTTTGTTTCTACACTATTATTGCACTGAGGAGGATTATTTCATCTTATTAAATCCTAACCTTTGTAAGCCTGCTGTCACTAGCTGTTCCTGTGGCGTACGCTTCTGCCTTGTAGCATGCATAGGTGACAACTTGAAAAGCCAAGCAACCAAATGACACGCCGGAGTGATTGGAATTACACCAAAGAGTGACCGCCGCAGATTTCTGAACCCTACACGAAAAGAAAAAAAAACTACAACGCGGTTTTGCCTCCCCTCCGACACTGTTCATCGGGAGGAATGGTCTCCGCGAAACGTGGCTGCCAGAAACGCCGCAAATGCACGGTTTCTCCTCGGGCTCCGGATACCTTCCCCCCGAGGCACGTTCTCCAAAGTCCGCCGCGCGCGAGCCTTTAAAAGCAGGGGCAGCGGAACAGCCCGGCAGCGCGGCTTTCACTTGGCTGCACATTTTGCGGGCACGGAGCTCCGACTATCCGCAAACAAAACCTACTTTAAAAGTCCCGGCAGACAACAAAAAAGCGGGTCTGCAAGCCTTTAAATCCAATGCACGACGGTGAATTTATCTGCCCGCACTCAGATCCATAAAATTACAGTAGTTTCCAAAATACTGCAATGAGCGAGGTATACTGCCTTTTCAGCTCTAACATGCACCCCCCACCCCACAATGAGATACACCAATAACCAAGACAACACGCATTTAACCCCTTTACCTTGGTCAGCCACACCACAGAACCCCAGCGAAAGTAGACAGAGAAACCAAATACTCTTCACCGCCATGTAAAGCCTTTGATTTTTCAGCAGAGGGGCCAGCAGCGTGTGGGCTTATACGGTTCTACCGTCAGCTGCATTTATATGTCGGAATCCACGGTGCGCTGTTCTCTGTTTGCGGCTGATTATTATTTCGTTAATATCCTTTTAGATGAGTAGTCCTTCTTCTACATACGCCGGAGCCACATTTCAGTCGGGGGAGGGTCGTCGCTGCTGTCTCCGCTTCATCGCCATGTTGTGAGCGAATGTTAAGTGTGTGTGTTACATGTTACACCCTCACCACACACACTCACTCACACACACATAAATCCCGCTTTAGGCGTCTGCTGGAGTCGCCTGTAATTATGGCAGTGGACCTGCTCACCCCCCCCTTTTTTTATTCCTGCTTTAGAATAACCTGCCGACTAAAATGCCACACGTTGAGCGAAAAGCAGCCTCGGACAGGGCTCTGGCCGCCTGTGTATATCACATCTGCCCCGGCGACAGCAGCCGGCTCTCCGGCAGCAATGCCCTCCTCTGTTACGCGGTCTGAGAAAGAGTGATTGCTCACCGTATTGGGGTCAAAATATTAAAGGGGTAGTGATATTCTGCCGACACTGTCAGCAAACATACATACACTTAATTGTCATATATTATTCATTTATTCATCAGATTTTAGTTAATCATTTGTCTAAGAAATTTAAGATCGACAGTTTTATTGTTGCATCGTACCAGTCCAAATTTACGTAGCAATAAATCACTCATTTACACATATATCACGTTCATAAGTGAGTGTACATATTATCCGTGGAATTACATCAGTTACACCTGAGTGCCAAGATCGTCATAGAGAATAACTTATTTGTAGTAAGCCGTAAAGGTGATTTTGTTATCTAGGATGCCAGAAACACTTTTAAAGAATGCAAAGTTTTACAAAAATGCATTTTTCTGAGAAATGTTACAATCACAATTGTGACCTCCTTGAGTTGACCAGGTACACTCATTGCATTCAGAGAACCGACATAACTCTGAGCATGAGACAAGATTGCAGAAAATCAAAAATCTGCAGAACTACTAAAACGTGTAACCACATTTCTCATATACTATTAAACAAGGCAAAAATAAAGCATGCATCTCTTCTGTATTGTGTTTTTCCCCTCAATGGATGGAAATCGATTGACCTGGGAATCATAGAAGTTTAGATCTCTTAGTGGATGCTTAGAGGCACACAGGTCTGTAAAAGGAAACTGTTATTATTACGATCAAGTGACACTCTTTCAACATAGGTACATGCAAAACATTTACCTTCGTTTCTTTAGCAGATACTTTTGCACAAAGTCATATATTTATGGAGGATGATAATACATAATAAGTTGTCAAGGAGCCACCTGATAGTTATGGTAGTTTGAGTTTCCAAAAGTTGCGAAAGAAAGGTCTGTCCTCAGGCTTGGTTGACATGGTACATACACTCACTTGGTCCGCCCCCCACCCATATTCAGATTTTCTAAAACGTTAGGAGAGGTGCCATTTTTAGCATTAAGGTTGAAAGAGGCCCTCCACAGATAAACAAATAGACATGTACCAGGGACGACATTTCCTGGTGGGATAGTTTGTATGGAAGATTTTAGAAACAGAAACAAAATAGCCTAGGTGGGCAGAAGTGTCTCCCTTGGAACATAAGTCTGAACCAAGTCCACCTATTTCGGAGAAATGATAAGTGATATAGATTTACATTTCAAAGCCCTGTGAGTCCACCTTTGTTATCTGTGGCCTTATGCACTTCCAATGGCTCCTAAGAGGAAGACTTCTGTTCCTATGAGCCATGTTTATGAAGAGAACCCAACCCACAGTAGCCTCTAACTATTAGCACTACCCAGCAGACAGGTATTTATAAATGGCACATAGAGGTCCCAATCAAATTCATTGTCCAATGTAACAGTTTTCTCCTGAGAATTAACTACACGCATCATTCCTTGCTCAATCTGCATGCACATATGTTGTGAGTCTGAGTTGTGGTAGCACATAAGAGTAGATGATTTGCCCGTAGATTACTTAACTTGAGAAATACAACTCAAAAATTCTGATGGAAGAACATGCTGGTGACACACCATTTGATGATATACAGGCAGTCCCCAGGTTAACAATGTCTGACTTAAGGACAAGTACTTAGGCACAGACTAGCATAAAGTGTATTATGTAAAAATTTGGGTTAAATACAATGGTGAATGCATGCACTAGTTTGTGACACTTATGAAAATCTTACGCATCTTCATAAGTCCGTCGGCTTTAGGTACAATACAGTATCGTATGCAGGTACTTTTATTATTACTACATAATTATTATTATTATTATAATGTACTGTATTATTCATTTTCCAACTTAACCTACAATTTCGACTTAAGAAAAAACTTAAGCAATGGCTCTTGTTCGTAATCTGGGGACTGCATTTCATGCAGGGGAGGTTGAGGTAGGGGGGGCTCGAGTCTATCCCGGGTAGAATAGGGCTCAAGGCCGGGGTATACCCTGGATGGGATGCCAGTCTGTCACAGGGCAGACACATGCATGCAGATAACACGATGTAACAAATTTTTATTTTTATTTTGTTCCTGGGTACAAAGTGTGTTTTCCTAACCCGTTATGCCTAAAACAAACA
>JAAGVU020000008.1:3212915-3272217 GCA_011763525.2 Mormyrus iriodes | reverse complement strand
AAGGCAGGGAACAACCCAGGATGGGGCGCCAACCCATCGCTGGGCACACTCACACACCATTCACGCACACATTCACTCTCTACTGTTTCTTATTCCATTCTGTTCCCTGATTTTTTGTTATATTTATATGCTAAAGAATATTTAGGGAACTGAGTTAATCATTTTAGTTCACTGTGTTTTACACAGGTGATGCGGTTCCTGAATTAACTTATTGTTTTAATAGCTGTGCTGCTGTCCTGAGATGCGTATGTACAGTTTTGCAAAACATGTGTATCTGAATTTATAACTGTAATGAAATTGTAGGAATTGTCACGTCCAGCTCCGCCCTACCAGTGCATTCCTTGTGTTTCCCATAGGCGGGGCTTAATCAGTCAAGTCTGTAGCTCGTTGTTCTTACCTGGTGTTCCTGCCTTCGTGTTAATCAGTCACAGGTGCCCCTTGTTCACTCCCTTATGTTCCTATGTATAAGAGTTCCCCAGTCCTGTGCTTCCTTGTTGGGTCACTAACACAGTGACGTTATGTTCTGCACGGGGTGATCCTAAGCCTGCTTTCCCTGGCTTGTTCCTTTCCTCGCCTGTGTCATGCCTCGCCACCGATCCCACGGTCACAACAGGATGACCCGACAGCACCACCATCACTCCTTGGACTCCCCGCCGCCCTTGTCGCTGGGAGTCCTCTCCCTTGATCCCCTCCCTGCAGGATCTGCAGCGGGGTCGAGGGAGCTGGACCCTGCCGGCTAGCGGAATCTACCGGGGACCCTGCACACGGCAGGTCCAGGTCTGTGCTGGCTGACTGCCACCATAACCGGTGTTCCCTCTGCGGGGGTACTCCCTTTGGGAAGAGGGAGTCAGTCTGAGTCTGTCCAATGCCCACAGTTGGGGCAGAGGGCGGATGAGGATGAGCGGGGCCCGTGGGGTTCAGAGGGGGCTGTGGGTGTCCCCCTCTAAAGTGCCGCTGTCCTTCACCAGCAATTCTTTGCCCTCCAGGGGTTGTTCTGGACGCTTCGGAACATCCCCGAGCTTCAGGACAATCCCGACCTACAAGCGAGGTTCTGGATGCTGGCCCGGGACTTCGCGGTGGTGACTCCCGTCTCCCTGCTGGTGGAGTTGGCCGCACTCCGGGAGATGGTGCAGCAGCTTATCACCGCCCGAAACATGGCGGCTGCCGCGCCTCAGCTGAGGCTGCTGGCGGAGGGCTCCGAAGAGCTGAGCCTGCTGCCGTCACCTGGATGGCCCCGGCCAGACCCCTGCCCAGGGAGACCTGTTGCTGCCATGAGGTCTGAACCCTGCCCAGGGGAGCCTGTCCTGGCCCCTGTGAAGCCCCTGGGGCCCGTCCCGGCATCCGAGCTGCCTCCTTCTGCCGTTGAGCCGCCTCTCCGGCTGGCTCTCCACTGTTGCCTGGATGGCCCCTACCTGGGCCCTGCCCAGGGGAACCAGTGGCCCCTGTCGAGTCCCTCGAGCCCATCTGGGGCCCCGATCTCCTCTCCTGTTGGGGCCAGGAGAGTGGCCCCCACGAGGAGTTGGAGTGGGACCCCTGGGACCAGTGGCCCATGTTTTTGGCTCCCATGGTCCCTTGGGGTTCTAAAGGGTGACACCCTGGGTGGCCCAGCTGAGCCTTCGGCTGCAGTTCAGTTTCCCGCAGGGGAAAGCGAGGGCATGCTTGGTGCCGTACTTGCCCGGGCTTTGCCTCCATGTCGCCCCCTAGCTCCCGTGCCTGTCCCATGGTCTCAGCGTCATCCCCTAGTTCCCGTGCTGGTCCTGTGGTCTCTGCATCGCCCTCTAGCTCTGTCCCCATGGTCTGTGTCTCCCTCCAGTCCTGTGGTCCCCTCATGTCCCTCCGGTCCTGTGGTCCCCTCGTCTCCCTCTAGTCCTGTAGTTCCCTAGTCTCCCTCCAGTCTCCTTGTTGCCCCCATTCCATGTCCTCCAGTCTCCTCGTCGCCCCCTGGCTCTGTCCCTGCTGTCTCCCTCCAATCCCATTCCTGCAGTCCCCTCGTCGCCCTCCGGTCCCAGTCCTGCCTTCTCCTCGGCTCCCTCCTCTGTGCCTACCCAGCCCCTTCTCTACAGCCATGCCTGCCTCCCTGATGAGCACCTTTTCCCTTCAGTCCTCGGGTGTCCCTCCTCCTTTCTGGTCCCTGCCCTCGGTTCGTGGCCCTCTCCTTCAGGGCCAGTACCATGCCCCTGCCTGTGTCCCTCGGGTCCCACCTCTGGTTCCTACCTTTTCCCCGTGTTCCACTTCCTGGCCCCAAACTGTGTCCCCAGTCCTGTCCCTTGGTGTCCTCCGGTCCCTACCCGTGCTCCCTTTCAGGTCCCTACCCGTGATCCATCACCAGTCCCTCCGGTCCCTGGTTTTGTTCCCGGGGTTCCCCCTCAGGCCTTCCTCCCTGGTCCCTTATCTCTTGTCCCTTCTTTGTATTCCCCTGGTCCCTTGACCCTGCTCCCTCTGTTAGTGCTTCTGTCCATTGGTCTCTCTGCTCCCCGCTGATGGTCCCCTGTTTTCTGTGTTCGTCCCCTGTAGGGTCCCTGGTCCTTTTTCATGTAGTCTGGTGTCCTGGGTCGTGTTTCTGTGGTTCCCACTGGTGTCAGTACCTGTCCTGGTGCTCCCCTCGGACCTCGTTGTCTCTCTGGGTCTTCCGTCCAGTGTCGTTAGTCCCTGTCCTGGTGTCCTCTTCTGTTCCCTGTGTCTCCTCAGGTCCTCCATTCAGCGTCTGCTGTCTTGCCCTGGTCTGCCGTCCCTGTCCTCGCCCTGTGTCCAGACCCCATGTGCCCGTCATGTCCTAACCCCCCTGGCTCCCCCTTGCTCCAGATCGTGCACCCAGAGTGTGCGCCTTTGGGGGGGGCCCTGTCACATCCAGCACCGCCCTACCAGTGTATTCCGTGTTTCCCATAGGCGGGGCTTAATCAGCCAAGTCTGTAGCTTGTTGTCCTTACCTGGTGTTCCTGCCTTCGTGTTCATCAGTCACAGGTGCCCCTTGTTCACTCCCTTATGTTCCTGTGTATAAGAGTTCCCCAGTCCTGTGCTTCCTTGTTGGGTCATTAACATAGTGACGTTCTGTTCCTCTGTGTTGCCTGCCTTAAAGTCCCTGCACGGGGTGATCCTAAGCCTGCTTTCCCTGGCTTGTTCCTTTCCTCACCTGCGTCATGCCTCGCCGCCGATCCCGCAGTCACGACAGTAATGATACAACTGTGGCGACTGCATATAAGGGTCTATGATGTTCGCGTGAGCCATTGATAACTTGGTGCATTAATCAAAGTGTGTAAAAGACTGGGGGGAAAAAGTGTAATTCCAATTTTCTTAAATGAAAATTAGTACAATACAGTAGAGGTTCTAATGTTTTATTTTTGCACATGTTTTAATTTTTTGTATGTTGTACTTTGCATTGTGAAGTTTTTTTAAAAACACGGTATTGCTTTTAAAACTGGAACTCTGTTTCCTGAAATGTGTAAGCAAAAATTGTAAGTGGGTGAAAAATCCAAAGTGACTTTCCACTGCTTGACTCTTCAGTATTTATAGTTTGTCGCAGGCAGTTTAATATTTAAGACCATCTTGTGGAGGGGGGTCATGCCAGTCCCCAGCATTTTGCTTCTTGTGTCTCTGAGTGGCTATGTAAATGGGTGTATTTGTGTGTGGGCTGTAGAAGACATTTAATCACTCTACACAGCAATGCCACATGTTTTCTGCTTCTTTCCTACTGCAGGCACCTAGTGTGATGCATGATTTTGGGTCACAGTCCCCCTGTCCTCAAGCATGCCCAGATATTTATAGCAACTGGGGTCTTATCTGTATTTAAAGAGTAAATTGCCTCCCCTAGTGTTGTAAATGTAGCATGACATCATACTTACTGTATTACAGCCAATGGAACATTCTTAATATCACTATCATCATTACAAGGTCTTACATGCACCACAAAACAGGGCAATGTTGGCATCCTGTTGTTTGTGTTGCATAACAGACACATATCCAAGAATTTGACTGGAGTTTTCATACAAAACTGATTGAGGTTAACTTTCCTCTAGGATTTATACTAATGTTTAATGAATCGGGGGTAGACCCATAGTAGGTTACTGACCAAAGCCAAATCAGAATCGAAAACTCAAAGTCGTAAACAGGCAATCAATACAAAGGACCGTAACAACATCCAAATCATAGTCGAGACACAAGCGGAAAGTAAATAAAGTAAAAGTGAACTGCTCAGTCCAGAACTGAACTCACAATATCTCACAGGAATTGAATGAAAACCCCTGCTGTTTAACTGTTTGCACAGGAAATGCCATACAGGTGGATTTCATAAACCAGTGAAGATGATCAGGGAAGAGTGATTGGTTCAACGGATGACATGCAAATAGAGCAGGAAAAGATGTAGTCCTGGATATCATCTGCCAAAGGCAACTACCAGAATTTTGAGCATCTTGGTAATTTCAGGATGACCAGAATTGAGGAAAGTATGCACCCATTGGAGCAGGCAAGTACGAAGAGGGAGGGAGGTAGTGGAACTTCACAGTTCCATTGTTTAGGACCTGGTAATCTATGCAAGGTTTCTTTCATCCCTATTCTTGATGAAGAAAAGAAAACAGAGGCTGGTAGAGGATCTAATGAACCCATTGGGTAGCGTTTCATCAATGAATTGGTCTAAAGCTTTGTCCTTTGGTTGAGAAAGGGGGTATATACCATGGAGTAGATGTATGGCACAATGCCATGGGCAATAAGGATGGACACCTCCTCCTTCATAAACATGTGTGGAATGACCAATACTCAGAAGGTGTCTGACAGGGACCATATTTGGACTTTTAATTGATATGGATTGACCATTTATACATGGGACATACAGGCAGTGGGGATTCCATGAGATTAATTGTCCTATCCCCACCCCTCCCCCCCCCCGCCCAGAAAAGGCTGGATAGTCCCAGGAGTGTCCCAATACTACTGGGTGTAGAACAGAACTAATTATCAAGCACTGTGTCTGCTATGGGCTGCTGAGATTTGAGACCTGTACCCATCGATTGGCCATCTACTGCCGTTATTTGTCGGCAACCATACCACCTGCAGTCCAGATTGGGTAATCCACCTGAAGTTAAGTAGGTTTGGGCCTGGCCAGTCCTTGGATGGGAGACCATCTAGGAATCTTCGTTCTAGTTCATCCCAAAGGTGTTTCATGGGCTTGAGGTCAGGGCTTGGTGCGGTCCAGTCAAGTTCTTCCACACCAAAGTCACCCAACTATGACTTTATGGACCTTGCTTTGTGTACTGGGGCACAGTCATGCTGGAACGGTTTTGGCCTTCTCCAAACTGTTCCCAAAAAGCTGGAAGCATAAAATTGTTCAAAATGTCTTGGTTTGCTGAAGCATTAAGAGTTCTCTTCACTGAAACTAAGGGGCCTAGCCCAATCCCTGAAAAACAATCCCATGCCATTATCCCTCTAACACCAAATTTTACAGTTAGCACAACGCAGTCAAGCAGGTAACGTTCTCCTAACATCAGCCAAATCCAGACTTGTCCCTCAGACTGCCAGACAGAGAAGCGTGATCCATCACTGTACAGGACACGTTTGCACTGCTCTAGAGTCCAGTGGCGGCGTGCTTTACACCATTCCATCCAATGCTTGGCATTGCGCTTGGTAATGTGAGGTCTGCATGCAGCTTATCAGCCATGGAAGCCCATTCCATGAATCTCCCGGCGTATGGTTTTGTGCTGGAGTTAATGCCAGAGGAAGTTTGGAACTCTGCAGTTATTGAGTCAACAGAGCTTTGGTGACTTTTACACACTATGCACCTCAGCACTCTGTGACCCGCTCTGTTACTTTACGTGGTCATGGCTGAGTTTCTGTTGTTTCTAAATGCTTCCACTTTGCAATAATATCACTTACAGCTGACCGTGGAATATCTAGCAGGGAAAAAAATTCACAAACTGAGCTATTGCAAATGGTATCCTATGACAGTACCATACTTGAATTCACTGAGTTCTTCAGAATGACTCATTCTTTCACAAATGTTTGTAAACCTGACTACATGGCTTGGTGCTTGATTTTATACACCTGTGGCAAAGGGTCTGAATGAAACACCCGAATTCAGTGATTGAGAGGTGTGTCCCAATACTTTTGTCCATATAGTGCATATGTATGTTTACATATGAAAGGTAATAAAAGAACAGGAGCCGAGTCAAAATCAAATTACAATTTATCAACTTTTCAAATGGTGCTGTTAAAAGTTAAGCACTTTAGCGTCTTAATCTGGGAAACTCTATGGGTCAGGTAAGCCAAGCCCGTGTGATTGTGTGTGTGGGATATATATTCATTACATTGTGAGGACTAATGTATCACAGGTGCAGCATCATAACCCATTGAGCCGCATACCTTCCCTCAGAAGTGATCTGAACTGGATTTATTCCAAGATGTCTCAAGTATTCACTCTACGGTTTTACCAATTTGCAATTTTACAGCACTTTTTATGAAGGAAAAAAATCGCAAATAACTCTGGCATTAAATAACTATAGCTATCCTTATATCAACTTCAGTAACGAAGGCCTATAAATAGAAAGACAAGGTCAACAGCGCCATCTTTTGGCAGCTCATCACGTGAAACGAGTCACTGTATTTTGCTTTTGGGAATACTATGTGGTATTACTGCTTTGGTGCTTGAGTCTATCTCAGACAACTGGTGCCCACCTTGGATGGGATGCTAGTCCATCACATACACGCACTACGACAAATTTTAAAAGACCAGATACATCTTTGTACTGGCAAAAGTTCTACATTGAAAGACAGAGTAAACTCAAAATGTAAACGTAGTCATGGATATAGCTCTACGTGGCCACATACCTTATTTACTGATTACATGTATATGCATGCTAGATATAGTTATGGTCCAGTAAAAGTCCCATTCTCCGCATGAATGACGTCACATATGTGTCACCTGTTTCATTACGCATGACCTCATTGCTAACTAGACCAAATAGGTCTATCTGCTTCTTCAAATAGATTACGGTCATATACTGTGCTTGGTGGCTCGTTTACCCTTGAATCACCTGCGACATTATGTAAGCAGGAAGGTAGCCGCCATTCCGATAAACAGCACTCAGTCTCTGTCCAGCTGCGGTGTTCAGCACCGCGGAGAGCAGCACCTCCGTAAGGGGCGGAGACAGGGGAGGGAGTTATCGCGATTGCTGCGGGGACACGTGATTGGCTCATTCCGCAGTGACAGACCTGTGACGGACGGCGGGTGGAAGTAGCCAAGCATTTAGATATCCTTTGATTCTCACCTTCGGCGTGATCGATTTCAAAATAACAGGCGCAGAAAGCACGTGTCGTTAGATAAAGCCTTTTATTCGCGCATCTGATGAAAAGTTGGCCCATGGCATGCAGTTAGGAGACGTTGCATTGTAACCACATTCCTGCGCTGAGAAGGAGGTAAGAAGATTATGTTGGATGTCCAGTGTAATTCCAGGCTCCAGAGCCTTAGGTCATTCCGCTGTAAGACTGCCAGCCGGAGCATCACAATAGGAGAATCACCGATTTTTGCTGCATGCCTGACTTGTGCATGCTTCAGCTATGCCCAGATTCATTTATTTATTTATTTTTGGACTGTTTTTGACTTTGCCGTTATGCGGTCTTCGATGGTGCACAAACACGACTGTGTAATGTTCGTGAAATCCCCATCCCCCCTTTTTAAATGTGCGGCAGTAGTGACTGTTCAGATGTTCAGTTTTGTTTCAGGCCCACACGAATTTGCAGCGACATCATGCCCAATTAAAGACGGCTTAACGATTTGCAATATTTTCATCTCACTTATTTCAGCAACCAAATGGCTTAACGCGTACAAGAGGCCATCTGCTGGCTATAGCATATACGTAGTGTGATGTGTTCTGTTGATGTCAGGATGGCATGTACGCCTCTGCACCCGTTCTATTTAACCTTTGGATACGGGATACTGTGTTTGCTGTGCTTTTCCCAGTGTTATTAGACGAAACTACAATGAGGGGTCTCTATTTTCATCTTTATCAGCTTCAGGGAAAAAAAGAAATCTATTAGAAGACTAACACGAGGAATACATCCAGTTTACTTAATGGCAGGTAAATACTGTGAAATACTGTTAAATGTTGTTAATTAATGTGCTGAATTCTCAGCATTTAGGCAATGATTAATTATGAAATTATGTTAACACTTCCTGATGAAAACTTGTAAGTAATAGTGCTGTTAAATGCTGGGACTGTCTTGTTGTATAGCATTGAGTTATCGCACAGTGTTAAAGTCAAGAGTGACTGTCCTGTTTGTGGCAGAAAACAACTTCCCTCCTTTGCCTGGGTTTATTCCCGTGAAGCCATGCTTCTATCAAGACTTCAACGAAATCCCCGAACTGCACCGAACCATGTGCAAGAGGCTCTACCATCTGTGGATCTGTGAGTAGACATTTGCTCAAGGCTGGTGGTGTCTTTGCATCTGTTCTGCTGTCCATCCCTAGGCTCATAGGGTCGGTCTTGTTACTTTTTTAACAGCATCCAGTCCTTAAGGTGTCGATACTGCAATGCATAGGAAACTGGGAGTCATTCTGGTAAAAATAAAATTTGTGATGTCAGTCTCTGAATGTCTTTCTGTCTTATCAGCCCTTGTTGTCATAATGGCCTTTTACTTTTTTACAGATCTGCTGCATAAGTCTGTAAAAAGGTATCCTGTATGCCTGTCTCTTTTGTTTTTTGGGGTGATTACTGTTTCCTTACAAAGTGAGCGATTTTGGCTTGTGCCTGCCTTCAGGCATCTGTGGTGCTGTGATCTTGATTTTCGTTCACTAACTCTCTTCTCTGATTAACTTGCCGTCTACTCTTGTGTTACATCATGAGGTGTGATGTAAACTACGTGAACTCTAAGTGTAATTTAATAAGAATATTTTGGCTGCTGTGAAGCAGGGCCCTCTACTCCTCTGGTATGTAGTATGGATTATTGCACAGAGTGAAATCTTCTGTCAGAACCAGCAATGAATTTTAACATCAAAATGCCATACTATATTAGTGTCATATTATTTCACTTATTTCCCTTCCTGGTATCATGGTCTTTGACCAGTAAAATGAATATTCAGAGGAACAGGGAAGGCTGGCCCGTCAATGTAGCTGCTCTACCTTTACGTGTCTCTGAGGGCGGCCTCAAACTGCTATATGTGTTTCTGAGGCTGCTGATTCTGTACCCCGTGTTAAGGGTAGTTCGCTGAGAGCAAGCTGTCTGTGCTCTTGCAGTAAACAGTGCCACACTGGCAGTCAATTTGATTGGCTGCTTTGCCTGGATGTGTGGTGGAGGAGGGGCCACCAACTTTGGGATGTCCATCATCTGGCTCATTCTCTTCACACCCTGCTCCTATGTTTGCTGGTTTCGGCCCATCTACAAGGCCTTCAAGTACGTGGGTTACACCAGGGTCTGGATATTCCGTCGAACTTCATTTATTGTCTGGTTCTAACCCTTGCTTTCTGTTTGCACAGGTTGTCCTAAGTTCTTTTAAGTCTTTATTATGACATAACTTTTCTGTCAGTAACTGTGAAATATATTCCCATTTTAGGCTTTATAGTTATGCTGAAGCTATTCAGAATTTTTACCTTCCTCAGTGGTATAGCTAGGTCCTGAAGGCTAGAAGATCGGCGTTTGTTGTCCTATTTCCTTTCTCTCCATTTATGAGAGTTTTACAATGGGATGGCCCCAGAAATCGCTTATTTCAATAATACATCAAGACTGCTTGAAATGTGTCAGGTTTACAGATCTGTGTTGAGAGGGTCAGAGGCAGAAGGAGGCCAAGGGTTAGCAAAAAGCAAAACTGCTGATTGTCTTATTTTGTTGACGCGTTTGTCATGATGACAGATGAGCTGGGAATAAAACCTACCTATTTCACAGTCAGATAAATGTGAGGAATATCACCTGCCAAATCCAGTCAGAGAAATTTGAGGAATACAATCTGCCAAACTCAGATAAATGTGAGGAATTTGTAGTCAGAGAAATCTGAGCCTACTTCCCACAATAGTTTCAATTGGAAGGTTACAGCAAATCCATCACTGCAAAATATTTGTGTTTTACTTTTAGGTATTAAAATAAAACAACTGCATATGCCACTGAGCCATATTTGTATTTTTTAGCACTTGTCCAGACTGAATTGGTCCTGCTGGATCATGTCCACAAGGGGGCAGCATGGCTGAAAACACCTTTTTCTTCCCTCCCACAGAACCGATAGCTCCTTCAACTTCATGGCGTTTTTCTTCGTCTTTATGGCCCAAGTGGTGATCAGCATCATCCAGACAGTAGGGATTCCTGGCTGGGGTGTGTGGTAAGCACTCAGATTTGAACAGAGGAGTAGTGTACTCATGTTCTAGTTGTAAAACCAAGTGTCTCGACTGGACACTGGAAAGGACAGACGATCCATACGCAGGCTTTTAAATAAACTGAAGGTGACTTTATTACAGAACGAAACTTACAAAAGGGTAAGAAACAAAAGGATTGCGAGGGGTCAAAACACGAGGCATGGAGAATCGAATAGGAGGGGATAGGGTCGACCAAAACACAGGGTGAGGTAGGGAAAACCGCAGCATAAAACACTAGCACTGATACTGACAAACCAAGAGTGGGAACTAACAGGCAGCACTGGCTCCAACATTAGCATCCACAAGCATCTACGCAAGCACAAAACTAACAATGACCGGTAGAGAACCAGGGCAAGGGTAGGTACTTAAATACACAGGTGATGAGTTTACACAAGCAGTTGGTTATGAATCACTGAATGAGCACATTACGATTGGGAATAGGGAAGAAGACAGGATGGCCTGTTGGCCAAATGAGAACATGATGGACACGATAGGGATAGATCCTGACACCAAGGACTTTAATTCCTGATCCTATGTCCACCCTTAAGTACAGTAAAGAACCATGACAAACACTTCTCTGTCCTTGCAAATACGGCAGGTCATTTAGTTTAGACACCCATTAATGCAGTCTCAGCTAGTAGCTATCTTCTGGGGTTTTTGGTTAGTTGTATCTTCTGATTTGTTGTTAGAATTCATCCACATTTTTTGTATAATGTAACAATACTTATCTTACACAAATTACTATTGCCTATCTGCACATTCATGTGTCTTACACTCAAAATCTTTGAGTATGTTACTCTTTCTGCCCCCACAGTGGCTGGCTCGCCACCATCACCTTCTTCGGCACCAACATTGGCTCTGCTGTGGTAATGCTGATCCCTACTGTGATGTTCACGGCCGTAGCAGTCCTCTCCTTCATCGCGCTCACCAGGGTAGGCTACAGAATCTTTTTTAAAATTCTCTTTTAAAAAGCACCTATTCAATGAGCATTTTTAACCTCTCTGTTTCTCAAGAATTGTGAACAACAAGTAACATGTTACGTTGATTTCAAATATAACAAAAGTAACGCCTAACAAATGATTCCTTGGGCCATCGGTGTTCCAGCACATGAAGAATTAGTCTTAGGTGTATATCCATAAAGAACTTTAAATCCTGAGGGTAACTTCTGTGTTGTACTTGATTAAATAGTATTCTCACCTCAGATGTTTTGGGTGAATATTCAGCTATACTAGTAATTAAAAGTGGAAGGTAAATTATTATGTATGAAAGTTACAAAATAACCAAATGCCTGAGACATCAGCGGCAGTATATAAATGAATAAAGACGTAAAATCAACATTAAGAGTTGAAAAGCAAATTTCCAAATCTCACTCAGTCTATTTTTTGTTGTTTTTGAGAGATACCAATGATCTAAAGTCAGGCTTCCTCATCATATGCCGCTGTGCTGGGAACCAAAACTCACTCCTGTTGTAATTCAAAGTAGAACTTTTGTTACATTTTCAAGACTCATGAAGTCCCACAAAATTTTCTCGAAAACATATCCTGTGGACTGAGAGGGTTTTGGAAATTTGCTCTTCGTTGGTCTTGGCTGTCTGTCCACTTTGAGCACTCCTCTAACGGTCTCCCCACAGGTGCACAACTTCTATCGCGGTAGTGGTGGCAGCATGAGCAAGGCCCAGGAGGAATGGGCTACGGGCGCCTGGAAGAACCCTCACGTGCAGCAGGCGGCACAGCAGGCAGCCGTGGGGGCAGTGCAGGGCGCCGCACACCAGCAGGAGTACTCCAGCACGCCCAACTATGACTATGATTATGATAATCAGATGTAGAGCACCAGCGAGTATGGGGAAGGGCGGGTAGGGATAGAAAAAGGCAGACTGGAATTCGGTACCTGACAAAATTCGTTCAGTGTCCCTGGTTACATATCAGCACTGAGTATCCCCCTCTCTGTTTTTTTCTGAAGTGCGCCTAGTGGCTTTCTGAAACTAGTTTATAGCATGGCTGCGACAAGACTCACCTTACACAACCTGCACCCCCCTATGCCAAAGTAACCCATCCAAACATTCTATTTCTGTGGCAGATTTTGCAGAATGTCTTCCCTCCCGACTCATCTTTGAGCCCATGGTTCAGCTCCATGATAATAGATGGATATGAGGCTTGGGGCTCTCGGGGCACCACTGGTTACCCGTGGCTTGGGAGTTGCCAGGTGACAGGTGGATTTTACTCACTGCCATATGAATTGAAATTTATCAGATAATACATGATTAGCTGTATTTCATATCAAACAAGGCAAGCCTTGCAAGCAGCAGTTAGCAGTTACATTAGCAACTAAGTGAAGTATATGAAATATAATGAATACATGAAAAGCACTGTTTTTCCTTATGGTTTGTCATGATTAGCAAATACTGTAGAATCTTGATTTTCTTTTAATGAGTTTCAAGTTTTTTTGTAGTTCTTTTTAGTACTTTCATGTAGATTTATGTGCTGTTCATTTTATTTTTACTTTTAGGTTGGTGTATGTTTATTCTATTTAGCCTGGAGTTCAGAAGTATTTGCTTTTTTCCACTAATGTAGCATCATCAAAAAATAGAATAAGAATTAATATAAATATATATCTATTGTAAAGGTGCCAACAGACAGTTGTTTAAGAGAAGAATGCAAGTGTGGGATTATGCCAGTCTGTTATAATAAGGAATTTTCTGTTCCTGTAGTTATTAAGGGTTTCAATTCTCAGGAAGATGGGCACATTGCATAGACATAGTAAAATGAACTGCAAACACGTCTCCATTTCTTGTACTTTAATTTCTTTATGTTTGTATTTTTCTTTATCATTCAGTTTTGGTAGAGGGACCTTGAAAAATTCAGTGCTGAGTGTCAGAGTCATAATCTGAGAATTGATGATTTTTTGTGGAATGAGTCCGTATTCTCAGACTCCCCACCCCATTGTCCTGGTGACTCTCGTAAGCTACTCTGGAGAAAGGCAGTTGGTTCAGTCACATGTCACAGTTTCTCCCAGTGTTACTCTCATGATGACTTCTTGTGGCTTAGAGAAGTCATAGTCTGTCCCAATGGCCTCAAAGTACCGGCCTGCGGGCCACATCCAGCCTGCAGGACAGTTTTATATGGCCCGGTACGTGTTTTTAATTGATTATTAAATCTGGGCCGCAGGTCAGTCTTTTGTTTTCCACTTTGTACATTTACATTTACATGATCTGCAGTCTTGGTTTTCTTATAGATAAACGGAATAGAGATGTTACATTGTATTTTCCCCACTGACATTTCTCTTTTGGCTCATCAAAGATAATCCCCCTTTAGAGAAGACCTTCCAGCCAGTGGCCCCCAGATAATTTGACTACTGACTATTGCAGGTATGATGTATGGAATACCAAACCAGTCCCAACTTGGAACAAAACCAGACTCATCTTTGCTGGTGTAACATGTAAGCCTGTGTTTGTGGCTTTAGGTGACAAGTTATAATGTACCTTGTTGACACACCAATTTAAGATCATAGCCCTGTAAAACACTGACTACTACCTCCCTCCTGTTGTACTTTGAGAATCCACACTGCAGGTGAATTAATGGCCTGTTCAGTCCTAAGTGTGACTGAATACAGTGTGAATGATTTCACACACATAAATAGAAAAATATTACTAATTTCTTCCTAAAATAAGCTGAGAGCAATATTTACTTTTTTGTTTAGCAGCTGCTTGAATTCTGTAATTTTTCAGTCTGGTGACCCTTGGAGCAATTGGGGTTAGGGGGCTTGCTCAGCGGCCCAATGATAAAATCACTCTGCCGCCCCGTGGATTTGAACCTTCAGCATCCAAACCCCCTGAGCCACACACCACTCCAGTATTGTTACATTAGGCCTTGATGGTGCTTAATATGTTACTGGATTCTTCAATCGTTGCTATATTAACTGGGGGTTCTGAGTTGCTCTATTTAGTGTTGTCTTTGTTATTAGCTAACAAGAGCAAATCTGTCAGGCAAATTCCAGGAGGTCCACCAATCTGCTCCCTGAAAAACAATTACACAAATTCACTATACTTTAACATTGACTGGTCAACAGATACACCTGTAATGTGACACCAGTCTTTCTAAATGGGTGGATGCACTAGATGAAGATGTGTGTGCATCTATTTAATATGCTCAGTACTTGCTGAATGACCACTTGAGGGTTCTGTTTTGGACATGTTGACACATATATGTCACTTTAGACAATTTATTGTCAAAACATGTTGAGTCATCTTTATTATCATTCATATGCAATTATATATAGGAATTAAATAGCCTGCCCTTAGTACCATGGTACAACATACAAGGACAGCAGCTGTACAGTATATACACAGGACCATGTATAGGTCAGATAGCATGATATTGTGACATTGTACAAAATCTATACCATTTTTAAATAAAAAAGGTGCAGCATGATACACTGTATATGCAAGACAGTATAAATAATTACACAATACGCAGTAATTATAGAGGTCATCTTGCGTTAAACTAGATGGCATGAAAGTATGTGAGAGTGCAAAGAACATGAGCCCTTCCAGACCCTTCCATAGTAACAGCATAAGAGAATGTAGCAGCATATGTAATGCAGAAATATAGTGAACATAACATCAATGGAATCACTCCCTGAATGGTAAATCGTGGCATTGTTTACCAGAACAGTCCAGAGAAGAGATAGCCATGCAATAAAATTACTAGTGCAATTGGGAGGTTGGGTGGTGGAGAAAACGCTCTTTGTTGAGTTGGGGTGTTGGGGACATCAGGGTGCTGAGGAGACTGTCTTAGGGAAGAAGCTGCTGCAGAATTTTGCTGAAGTACCTTTTTCCAGATGTCAGGAGGGCAAAGAGTCCGTGGAGGTGTGGGATGGGACAACCTTTGTGACAAATGAGGTGGTGTCGAGGATCCAGTTGAAGTTCTCCAAGATATGCACACCCAGAAACTTGGAGCTCAGGACTTTTTCCATGCTGAAAGCATTGAAGTGCAGCTGCGAATGGGTCTTCCTGAAGTTAACGATGATCTTCTTTGATTTGTCCACATTACGTAACAATTTATTGTTTGTATTATTGTTATTATTGTTGCTGATGTGACCCACCTCTCTTGTGTCATTAGCAAGTTTGATGATGTGGTTTAAGCTGTTTCTGGCAGTAAAACCATTAATCAGTAAAGTGAATATCAGTAGGCACACTGCCCTAGGGAGTCCCAGTGCTTTGTGTTATGGTGTGGGAGGCGCTGTTGCTGATCTGGACTATCTGTGGTCAGGAATCCAGATATAGAGGGTGGTGTTAAAGCCCAAAATGCTCAGTTTTCCTATCAGCATATGTGAAACGATTGTATCAAAAGCCGAGTGGAAGTCAGTGAACAGCATTCTTACACTGGCATGACACAGGGTCAGGAGAAGGGTCTGGGCAGTACACCAGTTAGGAGGAACTGGAAGGTGTCTAGTAAGTTTTGTGTGGCCTGTGACCAGGCACAGAGTGAGACTAATTTTTAGGCTGTAAGTTTTATGCCCAAGACGAGGCCATTTTATTTTCTTTCTTTTTATCCCAATACATGTATTACTGACCTTTCAAGAAGAGAATAAATAATAAATAGCATATAGAAGTGTTCAAGCACAGGGCAAATAAGGGTGCTGTCACTTTGACTGTTTGGCTGCCATTTGCTTTTAAAACAGTTTCTTATGGCTATGCTTTACTCACTGCATTGGCCACTTCTTCGGTCATGACTTTCATTAAAAAAAAACATATTCTGTCAGGGCATGTTCTGTCTGGTCCTGTCCTTCGTGTCTCTTCCCTGTTTGGCCAGGAGGTGACGATGGCTGCCCCGTCTTCCATTGTCATTCCATGTCAAACCCTTGTGTGTTTCTTCTACTTCCCCAGTTGCCACTTAGCTCAGTGGGTTGAGTGTGTGACACAGATGGAACCTGCTGGTTGTGGGTTCAAAGCTGGCTTAATACTAGCCACAGCTGTGTTTTTTTGTTTGAGTTTTTGTTTTCTAGTGTTTAGTATTAGTCTGTTCCCAAGTCCTTGTTCCTTCCCGTGGTTCGCCCTCCTTGTATTTTGTGATTTTGTAATTATTCTGCTTTGCTTTAGTTTCCTAGTGTTAGATTGTTTCCTAGTTTGTTAAGCTTCTTCGTTCACTGACCGTCTGTTATTAGTTCAACCTGTTGCCCATTTTCCTGTGCCAGTACTCGTTAATTGTTCTACCCATTGTCTCTGCTGATTGGTTGTTTTGATTCATGAGTCACACCTGCCCTTTGTTAGCCTTTGTTACCTGTGTATTTAAGTTCTTGCCGTAGTTCCTTTCCCCAGTTGGCTGTTTGTGGGTCTGTGTTTGTTATGATGCTTGATTTCTGAGGTCTGTTCATTTTTTGGCTCAGTTTTCTTCATAGGTTTTGTATATGGGTCTGTTTCATAGTTTTACCCCTGTTTAGTTTTAACCCCTTGTGGTCTGGCTTTGTAGTTTATACCCCTTGTGTTCTTTCGTAATAAACCCCTTGATGTTTCTTGGAACCGCAAGTGGATCGTCACCCTCACTTCCCTGCCTGCATCATGCCATGCTGTGACAATGACTAACTCAAGACTCAGATGCCCCTCACATTGGGATCCATAACCTTGACACTATTCTGAATCCTCCTGTACAATAATGCTGACCTTAAAAGGTATATATGAATATACACTAACAAATATACTGTTAAACACTTCATGTATATCAATAGCCAATTTTATAAATGTCCTAACAAATCCTGTTTGTCTTAACTGTGACGTGTTTATTTATATATGTGTATAAATCAAAGTTTCCTGAATTACACATGCTCACCAGGGCCATATCCAGGCATGGGCAGCTGCCTAGGGCCTTATTGACACAAGAAGGCCCAGATAAATGTATATGCAAGTACCTACATGCATACAGGGGTTGGACAACGAAATGTCTGTATGGTAATGGGCTTCTTTTTTTTTTTTATTTGTGGCCAATACAGCATCAATTCATCTGGAGAATGTCCACTGTGCAGGACTTAGAGTTGCTGACCAGTAGCCAGGTCACTAGGTGATGCTGGTGGAGAAATGGTTCCTGACATGCTCTTCCAACCCCCCCCCCCCCCTCCCATTGCAAATATAACATTTCTTTACAAAAATCTTCATCGCTCTGGCATATGGGAAAGACAGACTGGTGTGTGTGAGATGCCGTGTGATGTTTGACATCTGATTCGTTTATGGGTAAGGTTTTCTGTTCTAATTTGGGGTGTATTAAAGGCAATAAACACTCTTATACTTAACACCCTGTGTTAGGCTTCTATCATCTGTGGTGTCTACCTTTCATCATCCTCTTAAACAGTCAAATATTAATGAAGCTCATTCCACTGCTAAGCTACGTAAGTCTCCTTCTGCCTCAATGGTCTATAAGTTGCCTCCCTATCCCCACTCACATGCCCGCTGGACACCTGCATTGGCTTCAGGATTCTGTTTTTCTCTGTAGTACTCAGCTTTACCTTATATATTCATATAAGGGATTTGAAATATAAATACTGCTATATATCCATGAAATAATTAAGTGGTAATTCATAGCAGCACAGTGACTCAATGCTGTTGACTTACATCTTCAGCCTCAGAGGTTTAATTCCTGACCCAAAAAATGCAATTAGGTGAGTTTGTATTGCTAAATTGCCCTGTAGTTTATAATGGGGTGTGTGTATGTGCCATGTGATGGACTGGTATCCTCTCCAGACTTGTGCCTTGTGCTGCCTAGGGTGGGTTCCAGGCACCTTGTAACCCTGAGCAGGATAATAGTTTGGATGTTAAGTCAACTTTAAAAGAAAGCTAATTGGTTGTTTGAGCACCTTAGTTCCTAGTAATGGATAGCACTGTTTTACTGGGCATGAATTCAGTGTGACTGAGCAGTTCAGCTTGCTGTCCAAAAGGGGGCAGTGTGTGATTTGTTTTCCTTTCTGGCAGTTCGCAGAATAAAATGTTTGGCTCCGGTGAGCATGAGAAGCTGTGGGGTTGAAACTGCTAGTGTAATCTCTGTGAGCTTGTCTAACTTGTCCAACAATTCATTAAAACACTCCACAGTTCCACTCTGGCCAGTTCTGGAGACGGAACATCATTCTGTATTAAATTTAAAAGCGCTTTAAATGGACTTGTCTCCATTTCACCCCTGCCCATGTGGGGTGTGATGGAGTCACTCAAAGATGACACAGTGACAGGGTTCTGTGATGCTATGACGCTGTGCATTAACTGCAAATGCCCATCAACCTCTGAATATTTTAAGGATAGTACTCTAGCACTGGCTCAGATTAAAAAATGATTAATAAATTCCATTATACAGAGATGAAGTCAGTGCTCCTAGTGTTTTAGTTTAGTGATCATGGCTCACAAATGATATCATCTCAGCAATGTGTGTGAGTGGGCTTGGGTGGTGCCGGTTTGACTCGGAATAAAACAGTTCCCAAAACACTGCATTTCACCATCAAGTAACAAGCTGCGGCCCTTTTTGTGAATGCTGATTTCCCGGTTGACCTGAAAGGTCTTCCAGCACTGTGCTTTGCCAGCGGTTGCAATGGAAACCCGATGAAATGTACATAAACTCATTTGGTAAACAAATCGTGTGCTGAAATAAGTCAGCTCTACATAAGACAAGCAATAGGCTATGTTTATTAGAGAAGACGACTTTTTCATAGAGGCAGAATGAAGGCATTTCTGAGCTGACTGATGTTAAAAATGTTCCGGAGGGTCTGTTGACATCCATAGAGGAGCATGGATGATTACCTTAACAGGACACATCTGCGTGATATTTATTCATGACTGATTGTTCCTTCGCTCCAGTCACTTGTAATGGGTTGGGAAGTGAGGCAAAGGCAAGGCAACCTAGTGCCAGGTCATTTTTAGAAAAAACTTTGAGAGAGAAAATGCAAAAGATGAATAATTGCAGACTATAAAGTCTTATGTTTAGACTGTAATGGTAACCAGTATCAGCAATTAATCACAAGTGTTGTGTCTAGGTTCTGCTTATCAGCCTAAAATAAACATAATCTGCGTGTTTTGGTGTTATGCGCGGGTGCCTTGTTGGATTAGTAAAGCATGCTGCTCTCACCCCACTGTCGGAGCTTGTGTGTGGTCCATTTGTCTTTTGTTTCTTTACAGCCAGTAATAAATCACTTCAGTGCATTTCAATGGCTCCCAGGATTTCCTTTTTTTGATGGGTAAATTTGCAATTTGTGCCATTGTTTACCAGAACAATTTCTTATTTACTGTCTATCCATAGGTCAATGTTAGATCATAAGGGAATATGGAACTAATAACTGACAGCTGAACTGCAGGAGGCTTGAGACTATTCAGTAGTACATGTAAATATAAGTTTAGAAAGAGGAACCGTTATTCTTCATGACAACAGTGGATGGAAGTTGCTTCCAATGTGTGGCACCACAGGCAAGGCAGGTATGTGCCTCTTTCTACCTTCATAGCTATAAGAATCAACAGCAAGTTATAATTTTGCTAAGGAAAGTAGGTCCTATGATTGTGACTGGGCCACCCAAAAAAACATTTGTACAGATATACCTTCAGAGGAGTGGGCAAGGGTAAGACCTGTGTGGTTATCTTTGATCTTAAGGGTCTGTCCATTTTCCCAAAAAAAAAAATCCTTCTCAGCCCCCTACCTTTTTAATGTTTTTTTAATGAGAAAGAGAGTGAGAACACGGAGGCAATGTGGAAGCCTAGAGTAGCAGATTTTTCACCTAGGTAGGGGAGTATGGTGTCAAATTAGACTCGTCACAACCCAAATTTGAATGTGTTAACCCAAACATGAATTTCATTGCCCAGATACCAGAACTTGAATTTTAACGTTTACCTTAACTTGAATTAAAGAATCTGAACTGGAGTTTGTTACTTGTGTGGTAATAATTGAAGTTCAGGATATAAAATTCAGCTCTTGAAAATTACGGCTGTGTTATACAAATCAAGAAAATTGGCGTTGAGAAATTCAAGTTTTGAAAAACAGGGAAAACAACCAAGATACTCAGAAAAAGCAAAAGTGTGTAGATCTAATCGAGCACAATCCTGGCCAATCACAAGCCTGCAAAGGATCCATCTTCTACCCCAAGATTCATTCCGTGGACTTTCAAAGGACGCAGCCTACAAAGGCTACGTAGACCAGAGCCTTCGAAAGATGCAGCCCCTGAACTAGGCCACGGCTTGTCTGTCTTCATTATCACACCTGAATCCAGGCTTCTGCCCCCAACATGGTGGAGGTTCTTTATAAATGATTCCATTAACTTGCAAGAAAAGTTGCATCAAGTAGATTTATTGCCTTTACGCAGTGTCACTGACAGAGCTGTTTGAGGCCTCATGTCTGCAGCATGGGCCAACAAGGTCACAGTCCTGCTACTTCCTTTCTAAGCACCGTAATGGATAGAGCATCTCTCTGCTTTTTTCTGACCCTCTGATGGTTAGACTAAGGAAGGGAGCATCTGGAAAGCTCACAGGAAGTCCTGCAAATAACTTGGAGCCAACACCTCAGGCCCAAAGCAGGCATTTGGGAATAAGGGAGCAGCTATTTCCACACCGTCCCTGAAACTAGCTGGGATAGTTTCTCTCTCCATTTACATTTCCTCTCCCCCTGAACCTATCTACAAAGTATTTCGGAATTGTTTTGGTATAGATAATGTTATCGTTCATTTATGTAATTCCATTAAAAATAATGTTACTGTCAAGCATTTTTGTATTTGACAACATTTAACAGAGAGATTGAGGAAGAATGAAATGAAGTAAACCAATCAATGCGACAGCACCTAGCAGACGGTCCATTGTCTTCCTCTTCTTGCCTCAGTCAGCAGTAGAAATCAAGCCGGATTGTTTTAAGGGTACTCTCCTCATGACTCTGGTTCTCCTACTACTTCTTTCTCACATTCCATGCATCAGAGTGAGAGGGAGGTGATAGACCTCGCCTGACCCAGTCTGAATACACCTAATGTGAGAAGTATTTCAGGCAGTTTGTTTATACAATATAAATCACAGCACCGCTTGGCCTGCGCTTAGGTTTCTACTTAGGAGAAATTACCTGGTGAACACAGCTCCACCCTGCTTAATACGCCTGACCTCAAATGTGTGCAGGTGTTCAAGGGGGCACTACAATCTGCCTCATTCTTTGGTTTTGTCTGCTGCACCATTCCTTTAATCCCAAGAGCCTTAAGCCCATTCTGTGCAGCTACATTTCTCCTCAACCTAGCATCAAGTACCCATCTCCAACTGATTACAGCCAGAGAGTGTTCATAGTTGTGCAAACAAGGGCACTATTGAGTTGTTTCAAGCTAATATGCGAACAGTCTCAAAGGGACTGAGACAACCATGCCCTGTATTGTGTTATAGTTGTTTTCAGTGTGTCACCAGACGCTGTCTACCCATTAAAGATGAGCACTGCTTCATATTGTATCATAATTAGATCACTTCGCTGATACAATTGCGGTTAAAATAACAACTAATCGATAATTCACTCCAAGAGTGCCCACTTTTCTGGTGACATGACATGGGCCATAGAGGATTATAGCCATAGATTCAAAACCAAATATTATGACTTGAAATGCGTATTTGAATACAAATTGTATATATGTGCACATACATTAGGATAAAATGGACCTATATTTGTAAATGGAAAACGAGAAAAATAAGTCTCAAATAAATGGCATTCCTTTGGGAGTTTTTTTGTCCTTGTGAGACCAGCTGGTCTGTAAACTGCACAAAAAATGCACTCACTCAGAGCTGTCAGTTTTTATGCTGCTTTTGTGCAGGGAATGAGTCCCCCTCTTTAGTCTCTCTCTCTCTTTCGTCTCCATATGATTCTTCAAAGGGATGCAATCCATCTCTGTATTGTTTGGAGAACCTTCTAATAACCTGTCATTGGCAATTTTTGAAAACTTTATTCTACCAGATTTTTTCACTCTTCAAAAGGGAGGAAAATTCTTGTTGGGGTATTTTCCTTTCTTCCTTCTTTTTATTTTATTTTACTGCCTTATTTTAAATTTCAACACTATGTCTCATATTGCTAGTCTAGGCTTGGCCAAAAGAGTGAGGAATTTTCAATAAAATGAGCCTGAACTAGTCAGCTGGAGAACTATATTACACAGGTCTTATGGCTGTATATGTGGATTGCAGAACAAACAAATTAGGTTCCACGTATTTAGGAACCTCTACATAGTATCAGGTCAAGCTCCTTTTTATCTCCAGAACCATTTAAAGAGTTCATGAGCTAACACAGTGGGTGTGGTGTGTGGCTCAGTGGGTTTAGATGCTTGAAGGTCACCAACTCAAACCCTGTGCTCAGGAGAGTAATTTCAGTGTTTGGCCCTTGAGCAAGGCCCTTAACTTCTATTGCTCCAGGGACTTGTGGACCCTGCTTTCTTAACTGTACAACACCTTTGATAAAAGTTTCTACTAAGATGAGTTGTGCGCACAGCGATGCCTTTCTGCACCAGACCGTCGTACTCAACTGTTATTTTTTGTACTCTTGGCCTTCATGTTAGCTTTAATGAGTCTGGCCACCCTCCTGTGTCCTCTCTCAGGGTGGTGTGGTGTGTATCTCAGCAGGTTAGGGGTGTATACATATGTCTAGAAGACTGTGGGAGTTAAATCCCATGGCCAGCTGAGTAATCATATCACAGTTGGGCCTTTGATCAAGGCCCTTAACCTCAATTGCCCCAACAGTTCCTGCTGATTCTGCTCTCTTATCCTTACTTGTACATCGCTTTGGAAAATGTTTGCTAAATAAATGCTTAGCTGCGCTGACCCTGTCTACATGTTGTATACATTCAGTTGCAGCCACAAGATTCACTATTAAGAGGAGTGGGCTGGTTGCATTAATGAGCTACACTGAGAGGTCACTGCATGCACGTGTACTTGTCCGCTTGTCGTTGTTGACATATTGGATCTTTAGTGCAACATATGACTCAATACAAATTTTTTATTTTTTTTTAAGTCTTGTCTTGACATCCATAAAAAGTCTCCGCAAGGTTAGGAAAAATGTGTATCCATGCATGGATACATGGGCACAAATACATTTTCTCTTATGCTGAAGGTATTTTCCACCATCCTATACCCCTGCGCACTAACCCCAGAGAGAGACAGCGCAAAAGACCTGCCTGACTGCCTCACAGATGAACATGCTTTTAAATAAGAGCATTTCCAAGTATGTCAAATCAATGTGAGAGATATGGATTGTGATATACTTTTATCTGAAAATAGATTCTATTTAAAGTAATGCAAATTTATTGCCATCAGAAAGTGTATACGAGTGAAGGTAAACTAATAGAGGAACTGTATCTAAGGTATGTTTTTTTTTATTTAAATTTGTGGGAAAGTATAGAGTCAAGCAGGGCTGTTCAGCACTCTTTGGATAAACCACCATCCACTCAAACTAATCTCTAAACTGCTCAACTAAAAAAATCCTTTCAACCTAACCAAAAAGCCACCTGAAACATCTCAGTATGTCCTGATGTCATCAGTCTTAATTCAAGCAGAATTTTCACATGACTCTGTCTTGTAGTACATTTCTTTATTCTTAATGGAGAATATCATTTTAGGCAGGGAAAACCACACAGATTTCAAGCAAATTACCCCAACGGCAGATCACAGCAGTTGTAGTAGTTTGAGCTAATGATGCGGAGCTGCACACCTCATTACTGCTACCATAATGAACTTGCAAATATGCGAATCTCAAAAGTTAAGAAACTTAGTCCATGGTTGAAGAAAAAGTGTACAAAGTATTTTTGTTATAGAATTGTAATAGCTAAAGTTCTGAATTTTTATGCTTTGTATGTCATTTCCCAGAGCATGTATATTTTTCTGAGGTACCTGTAGAAGGTCTTGACAATCTCTTTCATGGGTTCTCAATATAAACCATGCATTTTGCTGAAAACATTAGCTCATTTCTTCAGAGGTAGGTACATACAGTGTTATAGCTTTATGCAACACCAAGCCTAGCAACTGATATTTCAATAAATGTGACATAGCAGTAGTGTTCCATTAACTCCCCCTCGCCCATAGTGTAGCCTATGCTGGCAAATGCATTACTGAAATGTTGATTGGATATGAAATATTAAGTATAAATTCTAGGATGTTTACAAATACAGCAACAATTCAGATACAGTACAGAAGAACAGTTTTCAGTTAAAAAATATGAAGCAATTACAATCAAGAAAACCAAAAGTTCTGTACAATCTCATGCAACAGTGGGTAAAATGTTAAACGTGTTCTTACTTAAGATAGACTGTTCTGCGTGAGACAAATGTTCATTGGGGAAAGTCCACCCTAAACAGTGCTGTAACTGTTCAAAGAGCTAACATCTAGCCATCCAAATCATGGATATGTGTAAAGACAGCTTGGCTTCCCAGTCTTTTTAAGTGTTACTCAAGGCACTGAAAGAGTGGTGAGGACTTACTGCTTTTCTGCAAAAGAGTAACACCATACTTATGCTTGGCCATGTTTAGGAATGTGGTAACTGGAGCATACAAGTGATGACTGCCTCACAAAGAACATCTCGGCACAAGTTCCCAGATGTGCTCTGAGTTTCATTATTTTATTAAACGTTACATAGAGAGGCAAAACATTAAAACAAAAATAACAGACCCTTTCAGTCATAGGTCACTGACATCTCATTCCCCCGACATGGATGCAAGGCGCAGAAAAACCTTTTTGTTGGATTCGGATGTAACCCTGATATAGGCTTGACCACTAGTTTCAATCCAGCTTTGCATACACTTTATTTGATGGCAAATGATGCATCTCCAGGTGAATAGCTTACCAGGCTTGTGACATGTCACTGTGTTTTGGATGATGCTCTTAGGTCAGAGATACAAGGAACAAAGAACAGAGCATTTGCTGGAGTCCCAAAAAAGTGTTTGCTTTACTCTGTTTTCTCAGTGTTAGCTTATCTAATCATCACTGTATGACCCTCAGTGCTAGAGTCCCAAATTGCCATAAGCTCACTGAAACAAAGATCAAAGAGTGTCCCCTTCACATTTCAGTAGAACCGCAGGTCAAATACATATACCAATACTCTGCTCTTCTGGGGTGATGGGTGGTCTACTTTAGGAGAACAGGAGATCAGGACCTTTTAAGTGAACAGAAACACAGGGGCATCTTTATCAGAGGAATGCACACAGCAGTGTCCCTTATTAATAACTGAGAATATGCACACAAGTTAAATACTGAAGGAAAAAATAGCAATTCATCTGCACGATTTTATAATGAAACAAGATACAAGATTCCAGTATAAGTATAAGATCATTTTAAATCAGAACAAAACTTAAACTTTAACTGTCATTTATTAATGCAGGGTGGGAAACAGAGCACAGTCTTTGAAGTGACCAAGTGTAACATCTGTGCTGATACCTTTTCTTGTTTATACATTGTACACTTCATATAGTTTTATGGTTCTCCTGCCCCAACTCTGTCTAAATCTGACCTCATACTGTCCAAATTTGGAATTTGGCCTTGACTTGGTTGATGAAACTTGTGGGCTTTGTAATTTACGTAATGAAAAAAATGTCCCTTTATTGTAAATTAATTTATGTAAGGCGCTCCCAACATATTGCACTGTTTACCAGCAAATAAATTATATGCATACTGAGGGTAATTTTTATTCCACTGTGGCAGCACAGGAAGTATATTATGCCTCAATGATATTTCTACGTGCACCCTTCTATTTAGCATGGGCACTGTTGACGAGCATCGCTGACCTAATTACCAAGGACCAACAGCTCATCTCTTCAGAACTGGAGATAGGCACATCATATCTCAGCTTGATGGCTGTTAAATGATTCATGAAATTTATACATTTCATAGGCTCAATGACAGGGTTTGGTTTAATGAAATTGCTGAGATCATCCCAGATAAGCTGAGGGAACGCTGATTTACATAGATTTAATAGTTTCACAGCTTTAATGAACCTTGTATACTGGCACTTGTGCTACTGCATGCTGATGGATAACTGTAAAGAGAAGATAAAACTATAGAGGTGCACCTCTCCACGTGGATCAGTCAACACATTTTCCTTACACTCCGCATAGCAGTGTGACCTTGGAAGAGGCATGTCAGACTCACTGTGTGATCTTGCAGTTGGTAGTGGTGACAAATCGGCCCGAGTAGTGAATGTTACACCTGATCACATTGTTGGTGAAGTCTGCCTCTGGCACCAGGTACTTGGGATTCACCTGGAGCTGTAATGTATGAAAGTACAGAGCTGCTTGCTTAGTCGACCTTCACCAGAAGGAGCAAAATAATGGCAGTCACATGCGTAAACTACTTCTTCACACTACCTTCAATATGTAGTTTCCTGGTTGTACATCAGTAATATCAATCCACTGGCAGTCGATGTCGGCATTGTAGGTGTCATAGCAGCCGGGGCTTAGACCCTGATGAGAGAAAATCTATGAGGTACTCTGAGAGACTTGCTTAGAGGTATAAGGATGGAATAGGGGCTTCATTTGACTTTAATAGAACGGCAAAGAGGAAAGAAAATAAACAGCCATTTTGGCTTTAGCACAAGAGAAATACACAGAGAAACAAAATGGATATTGGGTCTTCGGAAAGACCACAACTGGGATCAGACAACAAGACTGAAATATGTGGCCTGGGTCCTGAGAGAAAACATCTACCCCACCTCCCACAAACCCCAGAATTTTATTTACCCCTGTTGCTAGTCTCTCTAGCCACGTAGAGAAGACCTGCCTATTGTATGACTCTTAACACTGATGCATTCATATTGATTCAGTACACTAGTATTTCCCAATCCGGTCCTCAGGGACCCACAGCCATCCGCATTTTTGCTCCCTTCACGCTTCCTGTCAGACAGTCCACGTTTTTGCTCCCTTCTAACTCCCAGCAAAACATGGACTGTCTGTGGGCCCCCAAGGACTGGATTGGGAAATACTGGAGTAAACCACTAATTTAAAAGGATTTACGCAGCCAATTAAAGATCAAACAGTACAGTCTTAATGAAGGATTCCATTGCTTTATGTAAATACCCTTACACTCACTTGAGTGTGGGATGTGCAGGCATATCTCTTCAGGTGCCCAAAGTCACAGGTAGTGTCCTCCAAGCAAAAACTGGCCTTGTGGCCTTCAGCCACTTTCCGCCCACTGTTGACTTCCAGCAGGTCATAGTGGCTGAACTCATCCATGCTGTGGTAATGCCTGTAGGAGGGGAGGGGTTATAGGGAGAAAAGAATGGGAAACACAAAGAAAGGAATAAAACAGCCCTATTATAAATAGAAATTGGTTGTTTTTGGATACCTTTTCATTACTGTCTACTTTAATATGATGTATAAACTTTATAAGAAACTAAACATTTTTTAGGGTTGCCTTAAACTTAACCAGTACAAACTTTACAGATGGATGGATGGATGGATGGATACAAGCAAGACCATTTTTTTTCTGTTCAACAATGTTAGCATGCCCAGGGGGGTTGGGCAGCCAGTTGATCTTGGACCCCCAGAGGTTTTTTTTCTCCTTACTTGGGGATTTTTGGTTCCTCTCCTCTGCTGTCATCTGGCTTTCTTTAGCAAATTTCTTTGTCTTATCCTTTCCCTGTTCTGTATTACTCTCTCTTAATATGAAAACACACCTATGTAAAGAACCTTGGGGCGACTCTGTTGTGAAAGGTGCTATATAAAATTGAATTGAATTGAATTGATTCTTTACAGACATTCTTACGGAACCTGCATGTCCAAGAAGTAGTACCTGGCATGATGAATATTCCTAAGAGATACAAAACTTCTAAAATACCCATGAGGACATTTTAATAGTAACAATTAACACTAAAGCAAGACATTAGCAGTAATGATGTACAAGACCTAAGGAAATGTCTCCGCTTCAGTCTGCATTAGCTTAATCACTCTTGCAGGCCTGATCTGTGTGTTTGTGTTTGTTTATATTAAGTATCTGTGTCTGTGCTTACCTGAGAGTCACTGTGTTTGTATGTGTGTGTATGTGTGTGTGTACACACAGACTTACATTATGGGGGCCAAATGTCCCCACAATGTGGTGATAACCTGTTATTTTGACATTGTGGTCTCCACAAGGGGAAATTAAATTTGATAAAAATCTGTGACTGCAATCAAAAAACTAATTGAATTTTGTTTGGTTACTTATGGTTAAGGCTTTCATTGTTGGGATTAGGGTTTTTCCCATAGAAATGAATGGACGGTCCCCACTAAGATATGAGTACAGGTGTCCGTGTCTGTGTGTCCGTGTCTGTGTGTGTGTGTACATCGCTGCAAAGTTTGGGTGTTCTGGTCAGTGAATGTATTTATGTGATCGATATCTCTGTGCTACATGTGTGTATTTGTGTAAATATGTATATCAGCAGTACAGCTATATTTTGTAATGACTGCCTACTGCTTCACAGTCTCTTAATGCTTGTGAGACCATGCCCCTTTGTTTTTTACATAACAGGCTGTCTAAGTGAGAGAGCAATGAGTATGGCTCGCATACTTTTCAATGGGAAACTCTCAGTTCGCGTTACGGGTCAGGTACGGCTTGGTTCCTGGTGGCAGTGGAAAAGCATCAAAAGACACACCATTTCAGTGTGGCCTGTGCTTATGGGGATTGAGATAACTTAATTTTTCCTTAATTTATAAGGTTCGAACATTCTGTATCAGATTAAATACAACTGTTTGTTTCTTGTGGGTGAGCAACACTAAGAAAGACAGGAGAGTCAGATGTGTGGTGGGCTCCTCCTTCCTGAGTTGTCAGGACCCCAAAACAGCATTCACTATGAAAAGAGATTCTGGTAGACAATGAGGAATGGTAGGTCATGTACCAGTGGACTAATCTTTCCTGACTTTTTGATGAGTTTTCATGAGGGACCATATGGTGACAAGGTGTAGAAACTAAGCCCAGAAAAATCCATATCAACCACGATCTGAAACTCAGAGGGTTAAAAAAAAAAATTATTAACTTATTAAAAAAAAGATTGGTTAATTTTAGGGATGTCACGTTTTTTTAAAAATAGCAATTAATCATACACCTGCAGTTAATCACACGATTAAGAGATTAATTACATGATTAATCGCATATACAATCATTATGCAATACCATAAAAAATTATAATTTGTATACACATTCATTATAATACTTATTTATTCCAAAGAATCACAAAATAAAGACAAAAATAAATTTTGCCTATACCAGTGTTGCAAAGGTCAAATAAAGCAGCTACGACTTAATAGGGTATCACTCCACCATGTTTCTTCTCAGTTTATGATATCGCTCTCAAAAAAAAGGTGAATGTTTATGAACAAAAGTATTGGGACACATTTCTTAATCATTGAATTCAGACATTTCATTCAGACCTATTGCCACAGGTATATAAGGTCAAGCACCTGGCCATGCTGTCAAGTTTACAAACATTTGTGAAACAACGTGTCGTTCTGAAGAGCTCTGAGTTAAAACGGGGTTCTGTCATAGGAAGCCAACTTTGTAATAAGTCAGTTTGTGAAATTTCTTCACTGCTAGATATTTTACAGTCAGCTGTTAGTGGTATTATTGCAAAGTGGAAGTATTTAGGAACAACAGAAACTCAGCCACGGAGTGGCAGACCAGGTAAGGTAACAGAGCAGGGTCACTGAGTGCTGAGGCACATTGTGAACAAATGTAGCTAACACTCTATTGAGTGAATTACTGCAGAGTTCCAAACTTACTCTGGTGTTAACCTCAGCACAAAAACTACACCAGGAGCTTCAAGGAATGGGCTTCCATGGCCAAGCAGCTGTATGCAAGCCTCATATCATCAAGTGCAATGCCAAGCGTTGGATGGAGTGGTGTAATGCAAGCCACCACTGGACTCTGGAGCAGTGGCAATGTGTTCTGTGGAGTGACGAATCACATAAAATTTGGTGGATGAGGGATAATGGAATTTTATTTTTATGGGGTTGGGCTTACTTTTAATGAAGGGAACTCTTAATGCTTCAGTGTACCAAGGCATTTTGGACAGTTCTATGCTTCCAACTTTGTGGGAATAGTTTTGGGAAGGTTCTTTTCTGTTCCAGCATGACTGTGCTCCAGTGCACAAAGCAAGGTCTATAAAGACATGGTCGGGTGAGTTTGGTGTGGAAGAACTTGACTGGCCAACATAGAGCCATTCGAACACCTTTGGGATGAACAAGCATGGAGATTGTGAGCCAGGCCTTCATGTCCAACATCAGTGCTTGCCCTCATAAATGCTCTTCTGGATGAATGGGCAAAAATTCCCACAGACACATTCCAAAATCTTGTGGAAAGCCTTTCCAGAAGAGTGGCAGCTGTTATAGCTGCAAAGGGGGGACCAACTCCATATTGATGCCTATGAATTTAGAATGGGATGTCATAAAAGTTCCTGTAAGTGTAATAGCCAGATGTCCCAATACTTTTGTTCATATAGTGTCCAAATAGCTCTAAAACAGAAGCCTAACAACCATTGAAAGTGCACTTAACTGGAAAGACCCTCATTTTAAGGTATTAGTCTTCAATAAAAAATTAAGTAATTAATAATAATAATAACGATATTTTTATCCTTTGAGCCATACAGCACTTTTTAAAAATGAAATGAACCAAATAACAATGCCTTTTCCCGCCATCAGCCTCCCCATGAGATACTAACCGAGTGGTTTGATTTTTAGCTGTGAATCATGTGATTCTATGCAGCAACCTGACTGAAGCGCTCATGTTGTTTACCACCAGGAAATTAACATATCTAGCAATGTGTGTGTTAACACAATTAAAGAAATAATAATGCATTATGACTAATGCTAACACGTTTTATATTTTATATATATATATATTATTAGTGTTCATGTTTTGTGACCAGAATGACACGTGCAGATGCTTGGAAGTGCCAGAATACTATGGCAAAATAATTAGGTGTGGCATGATGATTAGCGGTTCACATAGCTCTACATAAAACACAAGATTTGTAATATGCCTTCAGTTTGACTTTCCAGCAAACCCCTTGCTAGTCACATTCAATATTCACCTATACATCCCTTTTATTGTAGATAATATTGTTACTGTATATATGGTTCTGTTATACTGAAATTTGGTGATTGTTTCAGGATGGACACCAGTATATGTTTTCACTGTGATATAGTTGGAGGGTTTCTGGTAAGACCATGACACAGTAACAATTAGGTTCAGCCTCTGAATTTGTATTAGCATTGGTATGCTGTTTCTGAAGGGCCAATTCTCGGATAAGGTACGTAAGATTGTGGCTGTCTCGCCAGCCCACATCCTTACTGTCAGACAAGGGCAGCTGGTGACAGGAAAACAGTGCAGTTCTTTATTCAGTCCTCGCTCACTAAGTTGACTGGTGTTGTTGGCAAGCTGTTCCAGGAACAAATGAAGAACTGTGGCTCGACGTCACCCAGCAAGAATCCCAATCTGTTAATGGTTGTTTAACTTTGCACGGTGATTAGGATGACGTGGCATGGGCCTGTGATAGTTGGAGATCCCAGACAGTTATACCAAAAAGTATAAATGCCACTGGCATCCATTCTAGGCCTTGTGGGAGTCTTGGAACAGTGATTACAATAAATGCATCGAATTGACTGAAAACAGAAGTCTGTGGGGATATAACTTAATTGGCCAAACCACAGCTATTCACAGAAAAGAACTTGTGCCAGACAGGATGGCTTTAGAGGAGATGACTCTTCAGAGGCAAACCTCAGCCAAACTCTATGCAGCTCTGTTTTCTTGTGGAAAAAAGCTTTTTATTTCACAACCTCAGCATTTCGGTAAAAAAACAATTTGTCACTTTTTCAAATGGCACACACTCCGAGACATTTCCCCCCCTTAAAATTAGGCTATAAACACATCAATTAAAGAATTAGTTAGATTTCTACAAAATCAAAAAGAACTGTCCCTTCCTTCATCCACAAGCACAAAAATGTGGCAACATCCTGTACTCACTGATGACAGCTGTGCCACTCCCAGGTGTGGCGAGGGCGGTTGGGCAAGAAGTCAGCTGCCCCCTGGTTCTTAACCCTCTGAGGGAAGTGCAGAAGAACTCTAATGTCGTAGTCTGTTGTTTCAGAACCATAGGCAGAGCTGTGATGAAAACAAGCAAGAGTAGTCCATGAACTGGCTTTACGTACCTGAACTTACAAAAACATCTCTGTTGTTCAGGTCTGCTTATCGCTGGTGAAGATAGATCCTGTAATGATGATCACCCTAATGTCCACAAACGATCGATAGAGGGCAGTTGAATGAATGAGATGTATTGAGGCTAGATTTTTGTACTTGCATTTGTAGAACCTGTTATTTATCCATATTGAATTGAAGTGAAAGTGATTAATTGTCATTGTTGACACCACAGCACACACTGCACAAGAAGGAAGTGTGTTCTCTGCATTTAACCCATATGTGACACAGCAGTGGGCAGCTATTATTCAGCGCCTTGGGAGCAGTACCTTGCTCAGGGTACATCAGCAGTGCCTTGTTGTTCGGGGATTTGAACCAGCAACCATTCGATCAGAAGCATGCACTGCTAAGCAGCAGAGAACCACAAATACATGGGCTTGAGATAAAAACAAATAAAATAATGGCAAAGATTATAAAGAATTTTGCATACATTAAGGTTAATCGCTTATTCCACCAAACTGGCTAAGACTTCACTTTTTTTCAGGTTTTGAACACCGTGCAATATTCTCCTTTTTATTTGCAAGGAAAACAACTGGAAATTCTAAATCACCAAGGGTAAGACTCAAGAATGACACCTAGTGGCAGAAAGGCAACTCAGCGTAGGAGCAATTGGTAATGCAGGAAAAAATGAAACCATCTGCTTGCCATGATTCTACCAGGGGTGTGCCTAGATATTCTGGGCACCTTAACAAGTCACCTTGGGCCCCAGTCACTCAAATTTATGCATGATTTCACATATCCAAGGACTCTCAAGTGCTGCCCTCCCTAAATCTGCCAGGGTATCCATGCCCTTCTGACACCCCTGATGACTTCAACACATTAGGAGGATGAGGGAATCATATAGATAACAGAAACAGTCGTGAATTAAAATGCATGAGAGAGATGCACACAAGACCAGAAGAGGCTAATTGAACCACAGGAGTGCTATACAAATGTTTTAAGTGGTTCTATACATTGGCTGGAATCAAATTTCAAAATCGATTTCAGTCACATAATTGGTTAGTCTATCCACTGTGCCAATGCTGATTGACAAGACGTGGGTTCAGTGCCAGAGGAGCTTTCATCCATGTTGTACAGCCTGCAGTAATGCAGAGACTCTCACCTTGCCAGACACTTCTCCTCCGCAGCACAGCGCAGGGAGTACAGGTGAGCACGCTGAACATATGTGGAGGCCTGCACATAGTTGGGATCAGGAACCAGATCAGGCAAACCTAGCAAAATACAATAGAAACAGTCAGGTCATACTGTTTTAATAAGGCAGTTTCCTTGTGTTTAGATTATAGTGCTGTTTTACAGGACCTCAGTACTTAATTTTGGGCCCTTTCAATCTGCCCCATGTTTTTGGAATGACAATAAACCTTCTTGAATCTTGAATCCTGATTTACAAATAATTAACACACAAATAATGAAGGAAATTTGAAAGTGTGTCAGTGCCAGAAAAAATGTCAGCTTTGGATTGTCTACTTCCAAAAGATTGTCTATCTGTAGCCATACCTCTGGGTTTTTTTTGTAGTGTTAACACCATTATTAAACAATAAAATAAAATAAAATAAAATATAAGAGAGTTCTTGGTGGGTGGCATTGGGGGGGAGCAGAATGGCTCATTTGGGGGACATGACACGCGAATACCCCCCATTGATGCCGACCCTGATTTTTGAGAAACATACAAAATTGTATCCTTTTGGTATTCAAAGGTATTGTATCCTTTGTATTTCTGTCAGTGTCACAGACTAAGCTGCATAGCATCATTGTGGACAACACATAATTGCAGGAATATCTAACTAAACATGGGGCTTGACCTTCTGTGTCACATGGGGAACAGTGCTTATTTAATTACACAGAAATTTGACAAGAACAGAAAGGTCTCAGGAATGTATTCTTCATACTGAATAATCTCACATTTTGTCTGTTTACTAGGTGTACAGATATGTTTGTGTTCTGTCTGCGATATTCTCCCCGGACTTTCCATTATTATAAATTTTATCCCAGAATTTATATTCCATTATTTTGTAATTGATTCCTCCTCAGGAGACTTATTATTGCACAAAAATGCTGTGCATAATCAGCAAGAAACCTCAGCAATTCTACTTTAATTAATACTCTGTTAGTTTTAAATTATAGATAATTCTTCAGTCTTCAGTCCTTCAGGCATACATAACAAGAAACATTTAATATGCTAATAACCTCAAAAAGGAACTCAAAAACCAGGGTTACATTTCATTACCTTGCATTTTTTTTCACTTTTAGAGAGCACAATTGGTAGTGAATGCAGCATTGTTTGTTTTAAAGAATTATACAAATTTAGACATTGTGACATACCCAGCAGAATACCCAGTTTACACTGTTTTTAGTAACATTTAATAGAGTAACTTTTTAATCTAAGGTAAGGTGTATAGGGGTGATATCACTTTCTCTTCTTTGATTCAACTAGAACAGTTACAGAAACCGTACAAGTGGTGGAAAGCTTCAGCCAAAGTTTCAGGAAGTTTAACTGTTTTTTTCTGTAGTAGAGAATGAGAAGGAGCCGACTTTACGTCTCCCTTCAGTTATAAAACACATAGTACATGTGGTAACACTGAAGGTGACTTCAAAGCTTTAGGTTAATGTTTAATATTAAATAGGGGTTGTAAAATAGCACAATAAATTCTGGTAGCTATGATTTTTGTTATTGTGATGTTAAGTAAATTGATAATTATTAAACTGATTCTAATTCTCATGCTAAGGGGTTGTGACCTCATTTAACTTGGACAATGTCCATTGGTTACTGTTGACCCCAAAACATGAAGAACAGAGTAATAACTATGACAGCCTCACCACAGATAGCTGTCATATTCCAGCAAGCTGTCTCTAGTTCTCGTAATTGTTTTCACATCCTATTCGTGAACCTTTTCATAAAGCAACCCCATGGGCCGAAGGCAACTACTACCTACTAGAATGCTTCCTATAAACTATGCAATCCACATCGATTCCACTGAGATTTACCGCAATCACTGTAAATATTGGATGACTGAGTCAAATTTAAATGAGGGTTTGTGTGTATGATGGATCATGTGTAGGATGAGTAAGAGTATAGATGAGTGAAAGATTGTGGAAAGTGCTTGAGGGAGCTGAATCTTCTAAAACCGTTTTCTCTGCTTACTTAATTGACAGCAACTGCATATTTCCTCTACTTGCAGTAAGCACTAGGCTGACAGAACAAAAACCTGATTATTCCTCTTCCATCTCTTAACAGATCTTGATTTGGAGCAGTATCTGTTTTAACCCTACAGTGCAAAACAGGGACAAGTCAGTATTTACTTAAAAAAATAAATGATTACTAGGTTTAAACACTAAAAAAATCATGGATTCTTTAGGTTTGGCATTTGGTTTTCTGCCTATACGAAAAATTCTCATTCATTAGAGGAGAAAAAAACATGATAATACATGTTACATATTTGAGCTGCTATCTTGAAGGCATGGCATACATCTAGCTCTTTGTAAAGCCCAGGATTCACCCATTCTAACAAGCATAAATCAGAGAAAAATTGCCTGATCTAGGTTTGACTTTGAATAACCTTAATTCTCTTTGTGTGACAACATTGTCTATTGTATTACTATTCAGTTCAATAACACACATCCATGCTGGGAATATGTGAGTCAAAGAAAGGTGGTAAGTACTTTGGAAAATAAAAAGTTGTCTGCTTCAGGAAGAAGCTACAGAGAGCATGGATAAGAGGCAAACATGAAGCCAGGCTGATTTATGGCTATTCCAGAAATCGACTCGAATGTGCCAGGAATCCCGGTCACATGTTATCCTTCCAGCTGTCCCCCCCCCCTGGAAATTCCTACTCCTCCTTGTTTACGCCTTGAGCAGCTATACATACATTTCTCATTGTCAGTAAGTTAAGTTAGCTGTTCCTATTACCCCCCCCCCATCAACGAGCAGGTTTCATAATAGACATGATCAATTACTCGCATGTGGTGAGAGGATAAAGTAATGATGTTGTTTTGAATTAAGAAACAAGCCAGTGCAGTGGATTTTAGTATATGAATACCATTGATCTGGAATGTTCTTTATCCCCCCCTAATATTAAGCCAAGACATACATGCTTTATTCCACATAATCTCAAAAAAACTACAAATACTCCTTTAGTGGTTATTCTCAGTAAAGCCACAGTTTTAATCTTGGCTGATGGTTGTTTTAAAGCATTTCTGATGGAAGTGGGTGGCGTTACATTTTAACAAGTTGGCCTTTTGAATTAGTGGGATCAGACTTGTTCTACATTCCTTTGCCAGATTATAAAAAAAGGGTTCATAAAGTGCCTCATAGGAGGAGAACCACAGAACTACCAGGACGGCACATTTCAAAAGCAAAGCCCTTTTGAATCAGCCATCTTTCAGCTTTAGACTTATAAACATTGCCAGAAAATACAGAAGAACAGCAAAGTGCTTTTCTCCCCGATCTTGCTCCCTGTTCCCCTGTTTCCTTTGCCTCGTTGAGTGAGGAGTCTGGATTTAACTCAACACATGTGTCTGGTTCACATTGCCCTGCAGCTGCAGACTTAAAGCCATTATCCCTGTTCCTTTCTACGTTCTGCCAAAGGTATCTGTACAGACTACAAACTGCCTTGCAAATATGCCACTGGAAAACAATGCTGTAAGAAAATCTAGAACTAGTAAGAAATACCAACTAGGATTTCATCCTAAAAATTAATGTAAAAAAAAAACAAACAAGAAAATGCAGAATAGTTATCCCAGAAAGATATCAGTGTACTAAACTGCTTGTAGATAATGCACACTGCCATCTGTTAATGATTACAATACAAATAAGGAAATAACTGCATCATAAAAGTACCAATAACTGTGTTACGAAAAATGACTGCTACATATAAACATCTACACAAATACACAAAAACATACCACTAACTAATGATGTAACTATAAGAACCAAACAGCTAACCGTATTGACTAGCCAAAAATAGTAAGAGGTCATGCTTGAGCATCTTTTTAAAGTCAATTAAAGGAACCAACTACAAAGAGACTCACTTATCCTATCTAGTCTTTAACAAACAGTTACTTTGTAGATGCCTTGAGGGTATGCTATATCTGAAACTGTGTGCATATGGTATACTTGAGTATGTGTGCTCAGTATCTGTTTGAAGGCTTGGATATGTATATTAAACCTCCATGGATTTCTCCATGTGTTGGTAGGAGACACTTACCTCTTTGTTCTGGTCGGTACACACTCCCAACATTGATGCTTGGGTTTTCCAGTGCCATGTTGGGTGACTGGGGGTTCCTACCAGCTGGCAAGGGCTGGATAACAGGAGGGTGGGGGGGTCTTCTCCCAAATGGGGGGAACTGCTCATACTGGGGGCTGCGTAGAGGTGTTCTGTCCACAGGTGGGTTGACTGGAGCAGCATTGGGGACAGGGTTAGTAACAGATGCAGCATTAGTGTCCGGCCTGACTCCAGTGGGCGCCACATTGTATAGACTATGAGTATAGCGACGGTCCAGACCGTCAGAGTAAGATGGCTGGGCTGGCACTGCTGAGTTGGGCAGAGGGGGCAAGCCGTAGGACTGGTAGAAACGGTAACCATCCTCGCTGTACTCCGCAGGGGAACGAGGTCCCACTGGCACAAGACCACCGGCAGCATATCCGCCCGTGTTAAAGCCAGAGGAAGTGTATCCCCCAGCAATATAGCCGCCACGAGAGCCATCGGAGTAACCCGAACCCCTCTGGAAGGGTGCATCATATCCCCGGCCAGGTGCTTCCGCTGCACTTGTGTCGTATGGCACTGGATAGGATGGTTGCTGAGGAAAAGGGTATTGTGGGTAGGATGGATAAATAAAGGAGGACTGCGAGAAGGATGATGAGGATGATGAAGAAGAAGAGCCCCCAGAGGGTCTGAATCGAATGCTGGAGGAAGATTGGAAGCGGCTGTTGGGCTCACCTGTACCTAGCTCCCCCTGGCGCCAATTCTCAGGCACCTGCCCAAATCCAAAAGGATGTCTTGCCTGGCCCCGCACTGTTTCCATGCCGCCCCTTGGGGGTGCCTGCCTGCGCACATAGCCGCTCTGTGATCTGCGGGGTGTTGCATTGGCTAGCAGCACCCGGTGCCTCTGGTCGTCCTGGCGGCCTGCAGCAACGTACTCCGAGCCGCTGTTCAGCAGGCTGAACACCTGACCATTGTTCTCCCACTGGATCATCTGTCTCCATGGGGTACCAGCATCTTGGGCCTGAGCCTTGGCTGGCATGCTGCTCACTGCCAGCAAGAACCCCACAGACCATATCCCAATAGCGGGCCACATGGCTGGACAAGAACCCAACCAGAGAAGACCAACTGTTGACAAACAGAAATAGCCACAGATCTTGCCGAGAAGTTACTGAGTGTGAAACATCAAAATAGACTTGTCATGCTTGCTGAGTGCTGGTCGCCTTGCGCAAGTGGGAGAGAGTGGAGACGGCCTCAGGCGAGGTGATGCTCGCTGGTTCTGCCCATTTGTTGTCCTACAGCTGGAGGCAATATGAGCTCCGTCCCAGCCTTGTGCCCGCCACCCCTTTAGGCATGCCTCTGTGGAGCGGGGCTTTTAGGCGGGGAGATCGCAGGCTGTTGGTGGCGAAGCAGCACGAAAATCTGCGGTGTTCCTGGCTCCCTTGATGGTGCCTATGCAGAGAGAGCATTTCTCTCAGACCTCTGAGAAGCAGTCCCTGCACTGCTGACTCCTATTTGCCTCTCTGACAAAAGGCTGCCAAAGAAAAAAAGAGTAAAGCTTCAAAGATTTTCTTTCCCAGACTGATCATACATGGTCCTAGTGCTAAAAGTGTTTCCTGGACTGCAACAGGTTGATAGTTTTCCAGAGTCAACATGACCATCTGCAAAGCCAGTTGGATTCATATTGGGCTGCAGATTCCACTCTTCACATTCTTTGTATTCGAAGTCCAGTGGCCTATTTCAGCTACGAAATTGTTTTTCTGAACTAAAACTGTGAAAGGGGTGGCACACAGGCTCATACATCCAGCATTGGGGGTTCAAATCCCAGCCCTCCTCTGTATGTGTTGGGCTGGCACATTCACCCTGTGTTGCATAGATTTCCAAAGGCATGTAATTTGGTGTCTCTATAGTATGACTATGCATGTGCAGTAAGTGCCCAGTGATCCACTGGCATCGTGTCTGAGGTGTGCTTTGAGCTGTCTGAGTTGTTTTCCAGGCCCCCCTGTGATGACAAAACAGTGACCCATAAATATAGGAAGTTATAACTTTTGACCATTTAACAACCAGATCATATTCTGGTGGGTGGCACGGTGGTGCAGTGGTTCGCACTGTTGCCTCACACCTCTGGGATCAGGGTTCACGTCTCTGCCCCGGTTCCATGTGTGTGGAGTTTGCATGTTCTCCTCGTGTCGTCGTGGGGTTTTCTCCGGGTACTCCGGTTTCCCCCCACAATCCAAAAACATGCTGAGGCTGATTGGAGTTGCCAAATTGCCTGTAGGTGTGTGTGTGAATGGTGTGTGTGTGCCCAGCAATGGGCTGGCGCCCCATCCTGGGTTGTTCCCTGCCTTGTGCCCACAGCCTCCGGGATATGGGTCGCAGGAGGTCCGGAGCCTATGGAATAAGCGGTTATAGAAAATGGATGGATGGATCATATTCTGGTTCAAATCTTTGAACAATTAGTATCAAAACCACAAAGCATTATTCATTGGTAATGTCCCTTCATGGAGACTCTGTGGCTTGTATTCCAATACAACTAACTTGTATGATTACAAAAAGGATGATTATCTAAAAAAAAGCATTGTTTAAGTGATTACAGTGAAAAAGGCTTGTCTAGCCCTACTGTAGCCTCGCTTATGAATAATTCTTTGGCTATAACATAATATTTTGTCAGGTGTAAGTATGTCTTCTGTTTCTGTTAAAAAATTTCCAAACAAACACATCTTCAGATCCAGAATGAAAAATATTTCATATTCCAAATGTGGATGAAAGACCACATTATGTGGAAAGGGGCTAAGGAAGGTCTCTTTCCTGATTATCAAAGGCCATGGATTCCTAAGTGTTTGCGCTTACTGGATCTCCAGTATGAAATACTGAGAGGCCCAGAATCCTGAATTCAATGTGAAGACAGGCTCTCCTGAGAGCCATTCCTTTTATATGACGACAGAGAAACCATTGGACTACAACGTCAAGCTTTAGAAATTTTAAGACTATTCTATTCGATCATATTTTCTGTAGATATGATTCTTATTTCCACTGAATAATATTTCAGTGATTTTTGAAACTTCTTCTGCCGAAGGAGGTGAACTAAAATTAATAGTAAGACATTTTTTGCAGTACATTCCCCTCAGAAGAAACTGGAATCATTGTAATAATCCCACCATCATCACCATTTTATGAAGATGTTTCCAAAAAAAATTAAATGTACTCAAAGAAATTAAAAATTCAAACCCATGTGTTGCATTTTCTGCATAAAATATGACATGTAGTGATGTAGTGAAACCTCTGGAGGGTTTGATTTTTAGGAAAGTGCACAACCACATCAACCATTCTTTTATTGGCAACATTCCGCATGTGTTTTTTTTCTCTGACTAGGGGACAACGGTGAGTGTCTCTTTCGATATTATATAACACTGACAACAGTAAATTGGCTCGGACTGAAAAAACTGCACAGTCGAAATGAAGCAGAAGAATTTTTTGTTTGGTTTTACTTTATAATGCCTAAAAAAATCTGTTATCCAGTTTGAGGCTATCCCTTTGCAATCTCACGTATTGATGAGTCCAAAATGAGTTTGCAGAAACCTTCAGTAGATTCAGTTGGCCTTTCAATAAGCAAAGTTGATTTTTATCCTTTATTGAGGCTTGCTGTCTTTGGCCTCCGGGGCTACACTCTGCATCAAGAGTCAGAATTCAGCAAAGAAAACAACTCCACTAACACATCAGTAGTAGTGGTTGAAGAGCTCCTTGAGAAATTAGCTTACTCTAGACTTCATCCTTATGTGCGACTCATTTTAACCTTACGCTGAATCCCACTCACTATATAGGCAACTTCGATGTATCCAGCGAGCTTCTGGAGTAACATGCTGAAGTTCTGCCTATATTGTCCACAAAAAAAGCTAATAAATGTGGCATACATTTCCTTTGCGTCTCATTTCACCATAAAATTTGAAAACTTTCCGCAGGTTGCATAAAGTGTTGTGGGCTTCAAGATCAAAAGCAATTTGTATTAAGGCTTTGCCTCAATATGGCCTTTGTGTATATGATGTCGACTTAGACAAAAAGTTAAGAAAATAATAATCCTGCACTGCAATTAAAGGAAACAAAGCCAATGTTGGCATGGAGCATAAAAAGACTCATAATGGTTGAGATGAGTCATTGGAGCAGACCCTAGGATTAGAATACTAATCGGGATTTGACTGAACATGTAAACAAGTGAATGCTGCCTGGCACAGAAAGTACAGTCTGGGAGTAGCAACTCAGATTTATTGCTGGGCTACAAAATCCATTCCCACAAGTCACAGCTGCAAAGGCTATACCAGGAGGAAAAAAGGAGCAAACCAAATATGAGAAAGGATAGCACGTTTTTTAAGTTAGTAAAATCAGAATCAGAATCATTTTACAGGAGAATCATTTGAGGAGAATGGCAGATATTGGTAGATAAGTGTGATTTCACTGATTTATGTGGCTGGACAAATCTGCTTGAATAATCACTTGCAGTGTGGGATGCTGTCTGTATATTGCTATGCCCCTTAGTCCTAATAAGTGTGTAAGTGTTGTTAGAACTAAAATTGTGAATGGAATAGTAGGATTCCTCTCAGTACCCTGTAACACAGCCAGGAATTCCCAGTATTCCATATGTGATGTTGTTGAGGTTCCAGATACTGAAGCACATTCTCAGTGGATGTTCATCCTGGACACAGATGGAAAAAGAAAAGAAATTCTTAGGCAATCTAAGAATGCCTTACTTTTTCTGGCAGCCTCATAACTGAAGGATTTACTGGCAAGAGTTTATTTATTCTAGAAATTACATCCTGCAGTCTCAGAGTGTGGTCTGAATTACACATATTAATCATCTCTGTAAGATAAGCGGGAACCAGATCTTTCAGTTCTTTATATGCAGGAAGAAGAATTTTCAAAGTCTACCCTGAAGTTACCAGGGAGTCAACAGGTGTGATGTCATATTTTTGGTTAAAAGTGCAGAATATTTAATTCACTGTACAACAGACAGGGTATGATTTGTTCAGTTTGAGACAAAGAAATTACAGTCTAGTCTGCTGTAGGTGAGCGCATAATTTTTTTTTCTCTATTAAGAGAAATATTTGTAGTATTTCTAAGCTGCAGAAAACCATAATTAAATATACAATTAACATCAGTATTCAAGGGCATATCTGAGTTGAAAAGTTCTGGGGAAAATCAGCAAAACAAAATTTAAGCTATCAGAGCTGACAATAATGCACTTTTATCTGTGTTATTATTTTTCACTAATAGAATTTTTTCAGGGTTTAGTGACATTTTCAGTTACCATCTTTTTTTTTAACTTAATTGAAATTTTTTGCCAAGAAGGTCTTTGAAAGTTTCATTTCGTATAATTGAAAGGTAGCGCTGTCAGCATAATTATATGTTGTCAGAATAATAATGGAAATTAATTTTATGCTTTCAAATAATCTTCCCAAGTGGTTGAACTCCCTCGCTATTATTGAATGGTGGAGTCCCACGGGCAAATGACTTAGAACCTTCTGAAGGCAGTTACTAGATTTCAGAGTGCAATGAGAACATTTACCTAAAGGAGAGACAAATCCACTTAAGGATGTAGACATTTCTGTGTGAATTTTTAATGGCAGGTAAGGCTGATGTAATTTTAAATCCAATCAAATGAGATCTTGTTCTACCTGATCAGATACAGTGAGGTTACACCATCCAGGTCCCTGTATTAGTTTGACTGAGGCATTCAGATTTTTCACTTAATGCCAGTTTTGATTTTCTTTGGGTTAATGCTCATAAATGGTAATTTGTCCTGTTTCAGAACTGCCTACTATATGCTGATGTGACCAACAAGCAATTGTTATCTATTTTTAAATTAGAAGTTTATTTTTCTTTTTCTCTCTGTCATGTCCAGCCCTGCCCTACCAGTCTTTCCCCGGTGTTTCCCACAGGTAGGGCTGCTAATCAGCCACGCCTGTTGCTCGTTGTCGTTACCTCGTGTTTTTGCCCCGTGTTAATCAGCCACAGGTGCCCCTCGTTTACTCCTATGTGTTCCTCTGTATAAGAGTTCCCGTGTCCAGTGTTTCCTTGTCGGTCATTGTTGTAGTTCGGTGTAGCCAGTTGGATGTCTGTGTGCGCTGTTCCTTTTTGGAAAATAGTCCCCACATGGGGTGTACCGTTCGTGTCTTACGACTGCATCCTTTCCACCAACGTCATGCTTAAGCGTTGTACCCGCCGGCATGACACTCTCGTTAAATAATGTTTGCATTGAACCTCTTACCAAATTGAAAATGAGACTGAATGTCTGGCAGACGTTCACGAACAAGCTTGTGATATTCTTCCAGCAGGTTCCCACAAAATAAAATGTCTTCCTCAGATCTTAAGTGAATTTTTTTTTTTTTTCGTCAATGGAGAAGCTAAAACCACAGGCATCTGTAGCCCTTCCTGTTGTTCCATGAGCGATAATGAAATTCCTGCAATCTGTAGATGTATAACCCCCATATGGTTCGATTCTCCTTTAATGACAGCTCAATCTAACTGACATATGCAAGGCATGCCCCACATATCATTGAATTTAATTTTGGCAGTGTCAGTCTGGCAGATTCAGTCTTTGAAGTTAATAATTGCCTATGAGGGCGATAAATTAATTTACACCCATTATCATATTTCACTAATGATAAGATAAGCTGCCTCTTGAAATCTGACATTTGACTAATGCATGTCTTGACATTACAGTTTACGTCATCAGGCTAAACCCCCTAAAGCATGTTAAACTTTTTCTATGGTAATAGCTAGCAGAAATAGGATACAAATTTATTTTTATGTATGGAATTCCATTATGTTATTTTTGTATAGCCTTACTATAGAAATATAACTGATTTATTAATGTTTTATAGTTTTCCAGACAAAGTAATTGTCTACATACCCAAGGATAAAGTAAAAACAAAGCAAAGCTAAGGATTAGGAAAACCAGATAATACATGAAAGTTGTAATTTAGTAAATATTTCCTCCCAAATTAGCTTATGCACAAGGTAATGAATATTTTTGGTAAATCTATCTCACTTATATTACTGTACATTGGTTATGACTAAGACTTATTCAGATAAGGTACTCAGGAAAAAAGCACATTTATTGTCTTTTTATCAAGTCTGAAACAGAGCAGCCGAAACTGGACCATCCATCCATAATGCCAGGTCATGTGCCCACTGGCACCTGAGGCCTTAAGACGGCTCACTGCAGGAAATGGGTAATCAATGTGACTTGGGGCTGTTGACTAGTTGGGTGGCTCCCAGGTTAGGTGCACAAAAATCAAACTCAGGAGCAGAGGATTGGAAAACCAGGAACAGGAAGCATGCTCCAGGAAACAGGAAGTGAGGCTGAAACATGAAACCAGAAATCTTCAAGGAATAAATTAAGGACAGCACACCAGCTACTCAGCACACCAGCTACTCAGCACACCAGCTGTGCATGTCCATGAAGCCAGGAACAAGACACCAGGTAAGTGTGTCTGATTTTAGTACTCTGACATCTCTGATTAAGACGGGCAGGTTATAACACTTCCCAAGTCATTGCTGAAAGTACACAGTTCAACTGGTCTTAGACTGGCTGGTAGAGAGATATTGTTTGAAACAAAGGTGATATTCTTTTTCAATTCTGCAGGAATGTATGGATGTTAACTCGGCACAACATCAGCAACAGGAGAGAGACCCTACAAATTTAACATATTTTTTTCCTAAGCAAAGAAACTAAATATTCCCTAGTATATCTGTTGGATTTGTCATTGCTAGGGGAACATGTGAATTCATCATGATAAAACAAAGTTGTTTTACTAAAAGGGATGTGAAATTGGCTGCAGGTCAGGGCATCGCTAGAAGGAATGGAATGCAGTAAACAATATCATATGTGCCCACATAAAGCCATCTTCTATTACATTTACATCTGTTTGTTTAGCAGATTTTTTTGTTCAAAGCGGCAGATGCAATCACAGGCATCCCAATATTAAGGAGCCAACTTAGCTGTAAGGTATTACCCTTCTCGTCTCATGCTGATGCCCTAAGTAAACATTTTATGGCTTAAACTACACAAATACACCCTTTATACTAACCCAGGGGTGGGGAAACTAATCCATGAAGGGCCAGTGTGGGTGCAGGTTTATCGGACGGCATCTCAATCAGCCAATAACAGTGGGTCCCCAGGACTGGAGTTGAGAACCACTGTTTTATTTTTGGCTGATTGAGAGGTCATCCCAAAAACTTGCACCCACAGCAACCCTCCATGGAACAGGTTCCCCACCCCTGCACTAACCAATAAAGAGTTTTAAGAAAGCTGCAGTGTAAATTAAAAAATATTGGCAGTGTAAATATATGTACCATTTAAAAATATATATTTATTTAGCGGGCATTTTTGTCCAAAGCGACATACCAATGAGGATCAGAGAACAGGATATGTCTATGTCCCAGGAGCCATTGGAGTTAAGGGCCCAAAATGGGGCATCACTCTGCCAGTCAGAGGATTTGAACTGGCAACCTCCCTAACTCCCAGAGTCCTGCACAGTTAAACGCCATGACTAGTAAGTTCAGATATTAATTTTGAATGGTATACATTTTTCAAGAATGGTATACATTATCTCAATAAGATTTGGGGCATGAAACATTAGGGCATTTCCTGTCTATGAACAATATTTACCCTGAATTCATACTTGCTTTTTTACTTCTTTCAGGGAAAAAGATGGACCAAGAACAGTGGTGTCACCTAGTGGCCCTTTCAGACACAGCAAAGACCCGCTTCTGCTATAGCTCAGGCAGTGAAATGACAATTTTATTTAAACTGCAGACATGCTTACAGCTTATCCAAGCATTACTTAGAAGGTCATGAGTAAGTGCTTAAACTACAGAGATGAATGTTGCAGCAGTGCCATCACTGGCCTGTATGGCTGTTCAGGTGTGAAATTCATAAAAAAAGGGTATCTTTTGCAACACACCGCTTCCCATGTCTTTAACAATCCCACAGGATCACCGTTTCCTTCCTTCCCTGCCAAGTAGACAGCCTGGATTTCCTCCCTGGGACAGCTAAGATTTGTGACCTTTAACTACCAGTAGATTAGTAAAATAAGAATGGAAAGAAACTGAGAATTCAGTTAGACGGTAAAATGTCACCTAAGCCTCCCAAAATGTCCGTTGCATCCCTCTGGTTTGTCTGTGTAATAAGGCATTCTAAGCACCTGCTATCTTCTCAGGTATTTAATTTCATATTATTTTCCCCTAGCTCCTAAAAATAGTGGTCTACAGAGGGCACATCCAAAGGATTTTCTCACTGAAACAGCAACCTTTGCAGAACTGCAGGACAATGTGAAATCTATTTTTTACTGATCTGTGCAATGACAAGGGAAGATACGGCATAGTAAACTTACTGATTTCTGTAGCTGTCCAAAAATAGTAGCAATCAACAGAATATAAACTGAACAGCTGCCAAAGCTTAGGTTGGACACTGTTTTCACCCAATTTCTGCACTTAGAGACACAGCAATTAGCCGTGCATCCTATCCCTGACAGTACAGTTTATATCGTTTAAGCACTGTGACCACTGGGGATTATAAAGTGCTCAGTGGATCTTTTCCCATATGGCACTGAACAAGCAAATGCAGGGACGGCTCCAGAACAAATAGCTGGTGCAACAGATCCTTACAAGTGAACCATGTGGGCTGGCTAGGAAATATAGATAAATATATAGAATGATATAATCCTGCCTCACAGTCATAATTAAAGCAAGAAATTAGAGTATATGCTTTCATTAATATTGTCATAAAGTTCTTCTTTTAGCAACAAATTTGGCATATGTGACAAAAGGTCTTCTGAAGGTCTAGCAATTAAATTATTTAGTGTAAAACAGATACTGCTATTAGGTAATTATTGAATGTGAGCAAGGATCGTAATCAATAAGCCAGCAATGACAGTCTGCAGCTTGCAGAGCTGACAGGGTGGATATCCCTCACCAATAAAGAACTGCTGGTGCCCTTCAGTTCGCATACTCCAGTCACGTACATCCTCAAACTGTGCTGAAAAGACCTCTATCTCCTACCTGTCCTCTTCTATCTGAACAGCTTGACCAATAAGAATGAATTAATAGATACTTTTATTGATCCCTATGGGGAAATTTTCTTTACACCACACCCAACTTTCTCTCTGCAGGTGAGAGCAAGCTGATTGTGAAAGGCAGCTACCTATTGTGGCAGCCAAGGAGCTGGGGGTTAACAGCTTTGCTCAAGAACCTACAGACATGCTGAAGCAAAGCTTGAACCAGTGACCTTCTGATCACAAGTACAGTGGTTTACCCCATTGAGCCACACACTGCACCATGCAGTAATTATTATGACTTCCTCTTAGTTGTCAATCTCTTCCAAGAATATCACGTCGAATGCGGTATAAGGCTTACTTAGCTAATCACGTAATTATCACAGTTTCTGCGTTTTTCTGTTCATGGCAATGCAGAAATAGTTCAGCTGATGCTGATGGCAGTGGCAGGTTCAGATGTAAGGTGCCCTGCTTCTACAACTGCCAATGAAACTTTTCCTGGACAAGATCTTCATGTTGGTCCCCTGGCTGTAAGCCAACTCACTGCAGAAAAAACTGCAGATGTTCTCAGACTTGTAAAAATGGACTAATGCAGCTTGAGTCATTTGCTTAGAAGTATAGTCATGCTTCAGTGGCTGATTTCAAATAAAATGCTTTCTTTTGGGCCTGTTTTTTAGAGAAACAAAGAACAGTGAAGAAATCATCGTCATGGGGCTGTAAAAAGTTCTCTGTTGGATGTACATTATATGGTTTTGCAGGAGCAGAAGCTAAGGAGCATCATATCAGAATATTGCTATATTAATGTATCAATGATAAAAATCAACAGTTAGAAAAAACCCTGTAATGCTGTAAATTGGTTCTGTCAAAAAGTCTGTGTTGCGCTATGTTGAGCATTCCATTTCATTAGAATTTCAAAGTAATGTCTAAATATAATCATGAAGTAATGATCCACATTAGGATCCTCATATTCTTAGCAGTCTAATCATTCCAAAGGTTAATTGGCAAACCTAGTGGCTCAGCATTTCAAAGAACAGAGAATTCTTTGTACCTGTGAGTGTTGGAAAATGTCAGGAGTCACCTATGGTGTCTCCTGTATATCAGTCAGTGTACTAGTTAATCTCATTATGCCCCCCCACTACAGCCTGCAGATGGGCTCTCCTGGAAGTTATCTCCGGCGTCCTTCCAATCACTAGCACGGTGGCATAACCCACTGAGCCACACATTCCCCCTTTCCAGGCACCATGACAGGCTATAGGCTACTGTTATGTTACTATAGGTTTCTGTATAAATATCAATCCCTGAAAATGGTTGGCACCATTATGACACCAGTTACACTTTTGTACTACAACACTGACTGATAGAACCCCTGGTTTTGTAGCTGAGGAGTGAAACCTATTAGTCCAGATTACAATGTGTTCCTACTCTAACCAGTAGGGGGTGTGCTAGCCTCACCTCAGCACGTCATAAAGGCACCTTAGCGGTGCAGGTTCTCTTTGTCTTAGACAACTTTTGTAATGATACTCCTATGAATGACATAAGAGTGCAATATTCCACACCATGCTCCATATCAGAAATTAAACGCCAGACTCTTGTAAGCTATTTTTTCAAATGTGCTGCACACAAAAAAAGCGACAAGAATGACTGCCACTGTGAAAGAAAAAGCAATCTTTGATTACTGACCCAATTAACAAAGTGACTGTGAATGCAAAACAAACACAAAAAAAATCAGATTGCATAAATGTTTATGGAAATGTTTATAAAGAATATTGTCTTCACTTGAAGGATTTTGAAGAATGAAGGCATTAAATGAAATTTGTCATTATGTATATCCATAAGTTCTAGGTTTGAGCTTATGGCAACTATATAAAACTCTGTGATAAAGGTCCCTTATCACTTAAATATATTAAGCAGCATAGACACCACAGCAGGACTCATGCAAGTCTGCTCCTCCAGAGCCTTATGGAAAGGTTTCACCTGTTAGCCCTTGGGTAACATCTGTGAGAGCAGAAGGGAACCAGTATCAAAGACTAAAGGCCACTCATAGCTCACATTCTCCCTGTCCCAGCCTGTTTGTCTGTCACATGGACAGGATTAGTCATGCAGCATGGTGCAAGTGAACTAACTGCGCTTTCATAATATCTTTCACCTAAGTTGTATCCTCAGCCTGGACGGACAGATTAAGGATGTAGGTCTTCTGAAAAGCTTGTGTTAATTGTTCCCTTAAGTCAGGAGATGAAATTACACACACAGCCCCAGTGTTTGGATGAGAGATGAAGAAAATTTCGCTTGCGACACACGACTGTGGGTATGAAATTATTCACAGAGTGGCTTTATAGAAGAGGCTCTGATGAATTCTGTGTTTTCAGGGCAGTTATCAGTTTCTTGCAGTCATGAAATAGCTTTTCTGGGGAAATGTTTGGTAGTATCACCTTGAAAGTGAAGCCTGTTTCTTTCTTTCAGAGTATTTTAATGGTATACTGCTCAGTAGGTAATGGATCTGTGACTGTGTCTGGAAGATTGTTGGTTCAAATCCTATGGCTGGCAGAATAATCATATCACTGCTGAGCAAGGGCCTTGACCTGATCTGCTTCAGGGTAATTGCAAGGTTGGATCACCCCACTCCTAGCCCAAGCTTTTCTCACCTGTAGACCTACTTCACTTTGCACAAGGGTAAATACATCAGCGTAGCTGAAACTCATGTAACACTGAGCTGAACATATTTTTCAAAGACTTGATGAATGTTTCCTTAGAAAAAACTTTTCTGCAGCCTTTGGCTTTGAAATTTCATTTCTAATATCAAATGTAGAAAGCCAGTCAAGCCTTCCAATATCAGTATTAGCTGACAAATTCAGATGATTCAATGAGTTATATACCACACCAACACGCCACCCCCTCTATGCATGCCAGAGCAGTCCTGAGCTCACAGAAGTGATTGAACTTCTGGTCCACCTGACCTTCCTGCAAAAAATTGTCTAACTTTATGGATAGCAAAATTAAAGACTGTAGAGTACATCCCTCATCTTCTTCCTAAACCTTAGGAAGTCATGGACCAAAGGGAGAGACCTGCTGGTTTAAAATAACTTACCTAAGGCAAACATCTCTGCCAAATGTTTGTAACCAAAAAGACTTAGGAATCTATCAGTGCAGGAAACTTGGATCTACTGGAAGCTTAAATGTTCAACTTCCTTGATTCCTTAGTAATCAGGGAGCTATGTTTGGCAACCATAAGCAGTATCTGCAGATACTATTCAAAGTGGTAGCCCAGCTACTTGAGAATGTTAAAAGGATTTGGATTCTAGAGTTCTGTGCATACAAGTAAAGACTACGATTCCCTGAGATACCTGGATTTGCAGGTAAGAAATTTATGAAGGGGATTTAGCTTTCAGATACAATTTGCTGTCGTGTTCACCAACTGACTGTAGGAACAAGCCAGGATTCCCTTTATTATTTTCCTGCTTACAGTGAGAGCCCTAGCTCCTCTACAGACTATGCAGTGGAATCCCAGACTTAATCAAGATAGGAGGGGTGAAATTGAACCTCCCTCATCTCTCTGATGAGAGAATTAGCCTGTTCAGATGAGGGATGTACTCTACAGTCCTTAATTTTGCACTACATAAAGTTAGACAGGTCAGGTGGAGCAGAAGTTCGATCACTTCTGCAGGATTTCTCAGGACTGCGCTGGCATGCATTGAGGGGGTGGCATGTCCTCTGCTGTCACTCCAGGAGTAAGAACTTTGGCAATCAGGCTGGATGTAACTGTCCAGCTAATAACACACTGACTGTTGCGTTGAATGCTCAGTATGTCTAGGACACTTTGTAGTTAGGATGATTTCCAAACAATTCTATAGTTTAAGGTCTTCCTTGAGTACAAAGACAAAACCCCTGTATTTCATAGTCTGCAGATGAGTGGGTGGCCTGGAGCACTATATGCTTGCTTTCCTACTGTAGGATCATCCAGAGAAACACAGACCTCAAGGATCATATTACAGGAAAGGAGCTTTCTATTCCTTCATAACATCTATTCCCTCCATCACTGAAGGGCTACTGTTATGACTTCTTTCCATCAGGCGTAACCTTGGCAGCATACTTGAGATAGTGTCCCTAACTACTTGAACTGAGGATGTAAAAAAACGACCTACAGAAATTCATTATCACCACTAGTTAGCATCTGATCATAAACCTACTTAAGTTGTATCCATTTTGTACTGATTTTAGCTCGTTGTATGGTTCTCAACTTTTTCGCTAGTCTTTACCTGTTCCGTTCCTACAACAAGGTCATTAAGCGAATTGGTCAATGAGTGAGGAGCCGCCCCTTACCGATATTTCAAGCGTACTGTACTGGTAATGGGTTTGTGTCAACCATCTTTAGATACTGTTGTAATGTCACCTTTGCACCATTTATATCATTTTGCATATTTATAAATGATGTGAGATGAGATGCTTGACGCTGAGATGCCACGCTGCCGTTTCCACAACCAAAGTTTTCGTACAGCATACAATACCGACTGGTCAGAGAGCTGGTCATCAGTCCGGGCAGTCGTTAAACAGGTAGGTCGTTAAATGAGGAGTGTTTGTATACTTTCTAGAATTCTATCTCATCCTAGTCCTTGGTTAGGATTTTCCTGTTGGCAGTTTTTCCTCAGATTGCACCAAGCCATCTGGATGTCATCGTTCAGCACTACTCCTAGGCACCAAACGCTGTATTGAATCCATGCTATGATCCATCCCTGGATGTTTCAGCTGTGCATAGTACCATAGCTCAGGGTCTGTCATGAGCACAACAGGACTTAAGTGGGTCTCAGACTTCAGAGTAACTGCCATAACAATTTCAATGTCATATTTAAAAGCACTATTCCCAGCCTTGTGCCTGTACAGAGTACAGAGCTTCCAGAATAAGCCCCAGACCCTGCATAGGACATATGGGTCTTGATGGATAGATGGACTAGTTACATATAAAGGAATGAAACTGTGTCAATGAAGCTGGTGATGAGCCATAAAACTGCATAGTAGAGCTTAAGATCTGACAGGAACAGTAAACCACTAATGCATTTATGGCGGGACATAAATAATTTGTTAAATGAGCCTCCCAGCACACAAACCAGCAATTGTTTTCAGCCTGTGTATTTACTTGCACATACTTTGACTATTCTCAGGGTTTTCTTTGTTTTTTTGTGTTTTTATAGGTCTACAAAAAGTTGTCAGACTACAACTATAAATATATTTGGGTGTGGGTATGCTCAGTTCTTCTTTGCTAATCTGTTCTTGATAGCAAGCCCCTGCCTGATTTTCAGGCACAGGTTTTGACTGATTCCAATTAATTCCTCCTGTCAGCCTCTTTCCTCCCTGCCAAAGAAGAACAGCATGGAAAGATCACCCCCCCCCCCCAACTAGGACATAGAGAAGCTGGCTGTCCAAAAGAAAAACCCAGAAAAAGCATTTAAATACATTTCCTCTTTCATATGCTTTACCATTAGGCTTCAAGCCAAAATTGTTAAACGGCCATCTAAAGCAAACTGACCTGTGGGACTACCTCCAGGTGCAATTTCAGGGAGATGGATTTCCACCTGATACACATAGGCTTCAAAAGGGTATGAATGAACGGGAGTGTAAGGGGTGTAAGCAACAAAAAAAGTATTACACACTTACAGTAACAGTCAAAAGTTTGGACACACCAACCCACAGAAAGGTTTATTTTGTACTATTCTCCACATTTTTAAATAATTATAAAGACATCAACCCTATAAAATAACATAAATGCAATTATGCACTGCCCAAAAAAGTATCAAACAAAAAAACTAATTTATTGGGGGGTGACAGCTCTATGGGTTGGGATTCAGAAGGTTGCCAGTTCAAATCCTGTGCATGGCAGAGTGATGCCACCACTGGGCTCTTGATCAAGGCCCTTAACCCCAACTGCTCCAGGGACTGGCTGATCCTACTTTCTCCTATATGCCAGGTTTATGAGGTGGCCGCCTGCGATGTCCTGAACATGCTGTAGACCACTGATTGGTCACATTTCCTTCATTCTCTGGTCAAACTCTTCCAAAACCATTTCTACTGTGTTAAGATGAGGTGGCCAGGTCATGTGATGAGACACTATCACTCTCCTTTGTAGGCAGCTTGGCAGGTCCAATCTTTTGACTGGTACTATACAATGATACTTCATTCATCATTGCAGGAAATTGTATTTTCATCTATTGCATCTTGCTCTCCAAGAGACACACAGTGCAGGGTCTCTCGGGTCCAATTGAGCAATTGTAGCAATTGAGGTTAAGGGTCTTGCTTAAGGGTCCAATATTGGCATCAATCTAGATTTGAACAATTGACTTTCTGATCATGAATCCTAACCCGTAGAGCCACAAACTGCCCTCAAATGAGCTGATTTGGCTAGCCCCAGGCTTGAACCCTGGACCAGGGATGGTTTAATAATGGCAATAATGCGCAACATTCAGTGTAGTCCCAAGGCATCCATTAACATAATATGATAAATAACATTCTTGTTATAAATGCAATGTACCCTTTAATGCATCTGAGTGTTATTTGAGATATTGCTAATCCTTACACTCTCCTTCATCTCTGTTATGGCCACCCTCATAAGGAGAAGATTGAGTTTGTCGCCAGTGACATAACCATTACAGCAAAGCCACACAGATTAGAAAAGTAAGCTTTCACAGCAATGTTTTCCACACACCCAGCTCGAGGGCATTTAACCGCAATTCTTTTAAATTCCCAGCCTGTTTACCAGGGAAAAACAGGGCATTAATTATTATTTAATGTAATCAGTGCCATTCTCTGGCCAGAACCCCTAAGCCACAAGCTTATCTCAGTTGTACAAAAGAGGGTGCTAAATAAATAATGTAACATGCTACATATAAGAGAAATTTTAATAAATGCTGCAGGGATTACAGAACAAGTTATATTTAATACATAAAGATGCCCCATTCAAATATTATATTATCAAATATTATCATTATATTCATAGTTTTTAAAAAACCTAAACTGGCTAAGAATTATTTTGCAGAAAACCAGGATAGTCTGAAAGATGTAACATTTTTTTATTCAAAACTATTCAACCTTCAGAAATCATTAACATGCATAGAAGTCCAACGATGAGGAGTGAACACGTAAAGTGCAGGATAGTGCTATTGGTATCAGTGCAGAGAAATCCATTTTCCAAGCTTTCTGTGACAGTCTGGAAAGTGGTCCAATCATTCCGAGAGATTCATTCACCCACTCGCAGCACTGAGACAGTCCATTGTCATTGTGATGGCACTTCAATTTCAAACGTCATTACGGTGAATATCAGAGATAATGCCATAACTGACAAGAGGCTGAGAGATCTCTACTGAGCTTCTATTTGGAGCTGTAACTCCACCTGTGGTATCTACACTCTATCAAATGGACCTATTCTGACCCACTACATTATTGAATATAGAGCTTAGCAATGTAAGTAAATCTTTAGGCTGATTTATTCTGAGTTCTAGTTTAATAAACATAAGGGGAACTGCTGTTGTAATTTTACTAAAGGTACTTAACTTAAAACTCTTCAGTATATATTCCACTTCAAAAATACGTAAAAGTGTTCAGCTGAGTAGTATCTTGCTAAATGTAATGTCCTCAAAGCCACAGCCTTCATTCATGTTGCTTCTGAAAAGGGGGCTTCACCTTACAGACAGATGATATACTCCATTAGAGGATCCTTCTGCCAAAGTCTTCCTCTTGTCACAATCTTGGTATGCCAGCAAAAACAAAAAAAAAGCATACTTAATCAGGGAAACTATGTAGACTAGAATAACTGAAACAGCAAAAGCAATGAAAGAACCCAAACAAAAAGACAAGTCAGAGATCCCCCCCCAAAAAAAAAACAGAAACCTATGCTCAATATGCTAATTTTTTTCTTTTGCTTACTTCTGTTAAGGATAAGCAAGGGTGTTTTTTAAATTGGCTACTTACATTCATTGTCACGATTGGAAATCATGTTCAGACAGTTAGGACGCCCATCTCTCCCAGCTGACTTCTCAGATGCTCTCAGTTCTATAAGCACTGCATTCTTGAACAGTTTGAGAATTACCATTAAAGGCACTGTACCGATATTACACGACAGATAACACATTCTTCAACTGCAAAAAACTGGCTGATAAGTATAGGGCTCTGGGAAGCATAAATGTAAAACCCTGCATGGTGTGTTGAGGTTTTAGAGAGGTGGGGCATTATAGGGGTATTTGTGGCAGGGGGTGCTTGTTTGGTGCCACCTCACTTGGGGGGGGCACTTCACCACAGGGTAGGGAGAAAATGTAAAGTGCTTTCTTTAGTTCTACAGAGTTCATGCAGAACAGAATTCAGGATGGTTTGTCTACTACAGTAAGACTCCACAAAAAGTACCTTCATTACGCAAACAGAAATCTCCGACATGGAGAAAAAAGAAGGGGTATATAAGTACTACCTATAAAACTCATAATCTTTTTTGTGCCCTTATTACTATGGATTTTACTCAATTTACTCAATACTCTTATTTTAATAGAACCTTCTATTCTTGGCCAAACAAAACTGAAAAGATCTACCAACGGCTTTATGAAAATCACCTGAGATCCAGGACCAAAGTAACAAAAGTAACAAAATTGCGGCAAAAAATTGCAGAATGAGTGATTAACTGTCACCAAATAAAATCTGAATGAATCTTAAACTGTAACACTTTCAACGAATGTCTAGAAGAATCAATGAACACATTTATAACGCATGATAATGCATTCATGAAGCATTATAAACATGGCTTTAAATATTTCTAAAAAGGCATAACACATTATAGCCATGTTTATTATGCATTAGAAATGCATCTCTCATCTATAATGCACAATAAATACCTTCATAATGCAGTACAAAGTATCCTTAATTCTTGTACCGATCATTATAATGCATTATGAAGGTATCTAAACTTAGCACAAAATTTGTGTTTGGTTGATTATTTCTTTGTTGTAACAATGCTTCTTGGCAATAAATCTTATACCGTTGGAAAGCCTGTTTATTTCCCTTTTAAATGGTGCCACATTTGTAAGGAAGATGCATTTGTGGGCTGAGCAGCAGAGCTGAGTATGTGGGTTGTGCCCATGAAAAACTTGCCAAACCTTCTCTGCCGATGCCAAGCAGCTGATTCTGCTATTGACTCTTGTTTTATGTCGTTTAGTGGATTTGATGATTGAAGTCACTCAACTCTTCCTTACTTTTTGTGCTAAGTAGATAATGCAATATAGATGAAAGCTTCATTGGACCCTATGAAGTATTATAATCAACACTACAATGCCTTATGACTATCAATAGAAGACGCTGTAATGCTTTATTAATTCTTATACCGAGTGTTATAACGCGATATTAAGGTGTCTATAATGCACTATAGATGATAGCTTCAATTTAAGTTATTTTTATATAGTGCCTTTCACAACAGGGACACCCCAAGATGCTTTACATGGGTGCGTTGTGATACACTAAAACATCGACAGAATAATACAAAAACATGTAAAATGGAAGATAGAGAAATAACAGAAAGCCAGATGTCAATGGAGGAGAGGAACTAAAAACTCCCAAGTAGAGAGAAAAAAAACCTCTGGGGGTCCAAGATCAACTGGCTGCCCAACCCCCTGGGCATGCTAACATTATTGAAAAAAAGAATGGGCTTGCTTGCTAAAAGCAAAGTGTAAACTGTAGTCAAGGTCAAAGCCAAAGTCCAGCAGTGAGTCAAGTCTCCATGCTGGCCTGTATAGGGTGGCAGATTGAAATCTGCATCCACAATGTTACAGTTTGTAAGTCACATCCACAATGTCACCCTTCCATGGAACTGATCCAGGACTCCAGCTCAGATGGTGCCCAACCCAGGCACCATCCAGACATGTGGGAAGGAAGCCAGTGAGCATCGATGGTCAGAACATGTATAGATACATTAACTGACAAGCATGCTAGATAAAATTACAATATATGTACAGCAGCATCAGCAGGCATAGTTACGGAGTGTTATGTGATAAGTTGTGGGTAAGCTAAACTGAATAAATAGGTCTTCAGTTGAGAATTAAAGACTGAGACCGATTCGGTATCATGAACACAGTCTGGCAAACTATTTCAAAATGTAGGGGAGCTGGAGCAGAATGCTTTATCGCCAGCTGTCACTTTATTTATATGTGGAATGATAAGTAAACCTGCACTCTGTGATCTGAGTGGACGATGCGTATTGTAAACATCAAGTAACTCTGTCACATAGGCAGGTGCTAGACCTTTAAGTGCCTCATATGTAAGTAGGAGAACTTTGAAGACAGTCCTGCACCTAACAGGAAGCCAATGCAGGGAACTAAGAACAGGGGTTATGTGTTCAAAATTCCTGCTCCTGGTGACAATTCAAGCTCGTGCATACTTAATACCCTGAAGCAAGTTTGGTGTTTAACGTTCGATGTGTGCTCCCAGATAACAGAGCATTGCAGTAGTCTAATGTAACCCGGTTGCTAAATATTATTTTTTCTAATTCTAATTATATTCATGTTGAATTTATATCGTGTTGTGTTTCATGCTATTGCAAAGGAAATTATTATTATTTGTTTTCATTTATGTACTCTGTGGTCTAATTGTCTTTGAAGGCGGGGTCATGGAAAGGGGGAGCATGGGAAGAGGTAAGGCGCGCGAGAAGCGAGCGAGAAAACGGGGAAGGATAGCAGTTACAGAGTCGGGAAATAATTATTGAAAATACGTAAGATAGGTATTTTATTTTTGCTACTATCACAGTAGTGAGGCGTCGGTCAGATGACGAGCGAAGCTGTATGATGGATAAAAGTTTGCTCGCCCAGCTAACAGTTATTTAGCCTGGTCTGTGCGGAAGACACACAACAGCCTGAGCCGATGATATCGGACGGTGATTTTCATCGCGCCGAACCTCTCTGTCGACCTTCCTTGAAAGACCCCTGGACTTCACCACCCCCCAGTACCGGCCAGGAGTGAGTGGGAGCCACGCCATTACGGGACTGTGTGAGTTTATGTTGTTTCATTTTTAAAATTATTTTTGCATTTTGCAAAAGCGAAGCAGACGCTTTGTTTAGGCTACCCCGAGGCAGAGCCTCGATACAGGCTTGCATCGTTTGGGTTTCCCTTTTTCTTAAGTTGTTTAGGTTTGTCCGCCAATAATTAAGTTTATAAAAAGGATAGGAGACTATTCGGATTTCATTTAAAGGGTTTCTGTTATAAACTATTGCAGGTACCTTTCTGATTGAATTGCTTTTGTTCTTATGTATATTTGATAAATGAGTAAATAGTTTGCATTTTTATACTGTGTACCATGATCCCTCGTCTATGGCGGGGGCTGCGTTCCAGAACCCCCCGCGAAAGGTGAAAATCCGTTAAGCAAAAGCCATATGTTTGTTTTTCTTTTGTATATTTTAAGCCCTTATAAACTATTTATATTCTCTTAGATATTAGGTAAGATTCGTTTTGTATGTATGTATGTAAACACAGTGTTTATATTCTACGCACAAATATACGTATCGTATATCATTGAAGAGTTTTATTTAATACGTAAAACGTAGTTGTAAACACATTGTA
>JAAGVU020000008.1:3200276-3210577 GCA_011763525.2 Mormyrus iriodes | reverse complement strand
TATTTCTAAAATAGGAACACTGCAGTCACGCGCCATTTGCATTCTGGTAATGTTTACATTCTCAGCTGATTTCGGTCCGTGAAATCAACAGGGCAAACCAGCTGAGGCAGCATGTACCAGGAATATAAAGACCCATCGTCCGCAGAAATCCACAAACCAGCGAAAAATCCGCGATATGTATTTAGATATGCCTGCATATAAAATCCGCGATAGAGTGAAGCCGCGAATGTCGAAACGCGATATAGCGAGGGATCACTGTATTGCATTGTTGTATGGGTTGTATTAAGCTGACGTCATTGTCCGAAGTACACATGAATGAAAACGAGGCGGCGGCCATTTTGCCAGGGAACGAGCAGCAACAGCAACAAGAAAAACCCAAAGAGTTTTTTTTGTGTACCTTTAGTTCGTAAAAATCAAAGCAAAGACACCGAAAAACTACCAGAAAAGTGAGGGAACACTTGGCTAAAAGCCATCAATCGAAAAAAACTTGAACGACGGTACTGTCAGGAAGTAGCACAGTGTTCTGAGTATTTCCTTACAGACAGAGACTGGTAGTATTTCAATTAAATGTATTTAAAAAACGTATTTACTTTTGAGTATTTTTATATTTTGATGGACCAAAAAAGACTTGTAACAAAATATTTTGAGAGATTGTTTTTTATATATTTAAAATATTTAAAATGCTTAATAACGTAATTTTAAGAACCTTCATCACCAGTTTTACTGATTTTGAATATAGCCTGTCACCATCTTTGGCAGTGATCCAAACAAAGAAGCTGCTTTGGCAATCGGTGCAAATTGCCTTAACAAAGTATGTAGTAAAACAGGCCTGTATTACTCATTGAATGTCAGTATAAGACAGAAAAATGGAGTGATTAGCAAACTGCAGTGCTGTTTTTTAGAACTAGTTCATTTCAACAGGCATACTCAGGAAGTGGCATCTTGCGGGTTGTCATATGTGGAAGACTTCATTAAAGATAAATCAGGCTAACTACTTTTCAGTTCAATTCAAATAACTTTATTTATACCCAAGGGGCTAAGAACAAAACTAAATTTGTTAAACGTAGGAGTTTTTATAGCCATTGAGCCAGTGTAAAAGGGAGAACCGACTAGTGAACTTGACATTGTATATTATGTGCAGCACAGCTGCTAGGTCACGTTTTTATTTTTTGAGTGTATATCTAAAAAAAGTTTGTGCATGGTCCACATCTTAATATAAGACAAAGTGGGAAATTCACGCATTATGATAATTTAAGAGAGCGTTATTGTACCTCATTGTGGGTGTATTTAGACTTTGTTAAACTGTGGTGTTAGATTATTTCGTTCAAATGTTATGAAGAGATGGCTCAGTCCCTTTTGCCTCAACAAAATACAGCTTTTTGGTCCTGAGAACTTGCTATAAATTTTGTTTATATGAAACTTTCTTTAACATTGAAAAGAAACATCGAAGTTTCTGCATCTGAGCAGTGTATGACATCTTCGACATTCCCAGGTAAATGGCCGCTACACACAAATTGTGATGTAGTATACATGTAGCTTAATACAACCCATTGCACTTTTCGCTTCCCATTATGCCCATAGGTTATGCTTAAATTTAATTGGTTAGTGTAGTGCAGCATTGAGTTATAGTCATATAGCGTATATAACATTGTTTTAATTTATCCATGTTTGTACTGTGTGAAGTGTTTTAAACTGCACTTGGTCATGAGTCCTAACATGGCAAGTTAGTGTAATTGTGTGAATAAGGCTATTTATCATAATTGATTGACAGCGTAAGTTTTCAGTTTAACGTATTGTACATGTACAGTTGTGTATATATGTATCATTCTGCTGGGGAACAAATTCTAGAATTCTAGATGAAGCTTTAAGCATTTAGGTAAAAGTACTTAATTGGGAACCTCAGACATAAAATACAGAAAGGGAAAAGAACTCTGGGTAGCTCCCTCATAAATCAGTGTACATAGGAGCGCTACACTAACCTACTGTATAAAAAGGCATGTGTCAATTACTCAGTGTCTTGAATACTATGGAATCGTCATAGTTTGGCGATGTTACATAGCTGTAGGAAGCACACCTTCGATGCATCATTTACATGTGATTTGAATGAGAGGCTTGTATCTTAGTGGACAACCTAGGTTACAGGCCGAGCTGCTAAGGGAAACGTTCAGCCCCTGTACAGAAATGTAGTGTGGAGATTACAGCGTTCCTATCCCCAGACTTGCCTCCAAACAGAACCTTGGTTTTTTGCACATTTAGTGTAAAACATTTTCGCTCATCTAGGTCGTAACTTCATTAAAGCAATTAGCTAAAGTGACAATAGATGCCCATGACCCAGAATAGGTTAAGCGATTACAAAAAAATGGATGGATGGTTGGACAATAGTTGTGTCATTAGGCATAACTGAAATATATATTTGGGTGCCATCGGCATAGGAGTGATAATTAAAATTGTTTCATCATTGTTACTCTCGTAATGGCAGCATGAAGAGAGAAAAGAGAACCAAGAGCTGATCCCTGTGGTACTCTATATTTAACCGGTGACATTGGAGTACAATTGACACTTGAAAATATTGGTATTGATTAGTCAAATAGGATTCAAACCACTTCAGTGCTGTCACTATCAATGTCAACTATAAGTTGCATGTTTCTGGACAGTGGAAGGAAACCAGACAGACAAAAAGCCACAAGTGGAGGTGTGCAGCGGCAGCCCTAATAGACTTGCACAATGTGCAATGTTAATAGTGACATGGCATTTTATGCACATCGCAAGGACCGTAAAAGTCTGCTGGGTTTAAACCATCAAAACGATGCATTAAAACATTTTTTGTCAGTCAAAGGAAAAAATTTAGCAAGCTTATACTAAGGTTTGGTTTTCTATATTCGTGAACAAAGCGTACACCCAGGTGTACTTACATTGGTTATTGAAACTGAATTATTTATATCTAACATTAAATGTTTAGTTGTTTAATGTTAGATATAAATAACACTTCAGTTTTTTCTCGCTTCTCCAGAATTTGTGCTAAAGGTCATACATTTTCATATATACTTTAAGTGATTTACCTTAGTCGAAACCTGAATTTTCATCTCAATCATTTATATCGGGCTACTCAATTCTCAGCTTGAATGGTCTTTACAGAGGAACAAAACCTTGACTGTAAATGCTGATTTATACTTCTGTGTCGAATCTTTTTCATAAGTAGGGCGTAGCCGCGCACCCTCCATCGTAGCCTGATGCGCACCTCCCCAGAAATGTAACTGCACGTCGCGGCACGCAGACCGCGAGAACTATGACTGGTCCTCTTGGCCATGATCGTTTTTTTTCCTTTTTATAGGAGTGAAAAAAAGCATATACCTGGGTGTACTTATACTGGTGATTGAAACTGAAGCGTTATTTATATCTAACATTAAAAATGTTTAGTTATTTAATGTTAGATAACGCATTGGTTTCATTTTCTCTTGCTTCTCCAATATTTGCACTCAAGCTTGTTGTTGCGGTCGTTCTCTGTCAGCATTGGCAATCTCCGTGTACTCTGAGCTATGGTGCGTCTTTAGATGTTTGATCTAATTGCTTGTGTAAAATGGCGCGCTGTCCCTTCTTCCTCTTGACACTTTAGCAGAACAGACCGTATAGTCTGACAAAATGCCGCAGCTTTGAATTTTAACATAATGTAGCAATTAAGTGGTACTGGTTCTTGGTATCGGACAATTTTTACGAGCACAAGTATGAGTATGAGTATCTGACCACAGAAGTGCTTTTTAGAACACTAAAAGCACTGCTGCCAGGCCTGCTCTTGACCAGGACCAGGCAATTGCTTTGGAACTACAGTCTTATCTCTAGGCAGAGACACTGGACACTGTGGGGGACCCATTGAAATGGAGAGAATCCTGGAAGCACTATCCACGGCTTTTAAGGTTGGCAAGTAAATATCTTTGTACCCCATCCACAAGTTCCTCTTCAGAGAGGGTCTTCAGCACAGCTGGAAATATTGTCTCCTGCCATTGTGCATCACTGAAGCCAAATCTTGTAAACAGACTAGTTTTTCTTGCTAAAAATCTTTGTTGCACTTTTTGTATCAGTGGACTGGGCAGTTGGCTAATATGTATAGTTGGGAAAAAAAAGTGTTTTTGAACCTCAGAACGGTTCATCTCAGTATAATTTAATCATTTAAAAATATTTGTACAAGTTCAACATGTTACCAAATTAAAACTAAGATTTCAGTTCTATTTTAATGTTAGTCTATGTTTCATTAAGATTCAATAAATACGATGTTTCTGCAGTCAAGAGTAATCATGGTAAGTCATGATCTCTATATTGGTCAAAATAGTAATTATGATTTTTGCCATAGTCGAGCAGCTCTTTGAGAGATTTTTGCATTGCAGTGGAGCTGTAGTGATTTGTTATGCTTTGCAATACTGACTGAGGACTGCATTTTCACTCGCACTTAATGTGAAGTGCTTCCACACAACTGATGGTTTTCACTCTTCATTTTCACCCTTCATTTTCACCTTCACCCGTCTCCCGCCATATTGCCGAATAATTGAGAACATTTTAATCGATGCTTTTTAGTAATCAAGTAATCAACTTTAATTGAGTAATCGCGACAGTTCTAAAACGCTTCAGCATCATTTCACACAACCCAACATCAAACTCGAGTCTTTGTAATAGAGTAAAATAGTGCAACCTATGACATGGTTGACCAAGTTCCGGAAGCGTTGGCATAGTTGCTTTGTCAGAATTCATTGCCATTGTAATGTCATATGCAACTTTAGTTAAGGCAGTTTCAGTGCTGTGTTCCTGGTGGAAGCCCGACTGGAATCTATCCAGTATGATGTGTGTCTCCAAGTATGACTGAAGTTGAGCAGTGACTATCTTTATCTTTATGTGAAATGTTACCTTCTTAATTTTTAATTGATAATGATGACATGGCAATGGAAGGAAATATAATTCATACATTTTTTGTCTAAACTGAAGGTTGATACAGGTATGGATGTGGTGTAAGAGGTTTTTGGTAGTCCCAGATTCCTGATGCTGGAGCTGTTTAACATTGTACCCTGGAACCATTTCCCAATTGGCAGATCTTTCGAAACATGACTTATTGCCTCCGCAAGACCCTGGGACTGACTAAAATAGCTTTAGTATTCCTGCAGCACCATGTCCTTCTGCCAGCCCTTGTCTTCACCAGGATGCAGATGGTGTAGATTGCAGTAACATTTTGGGTTGCGCAGCTGCTGATGATACGCCAGGCACACAGACAACGCTATTAATCTCTCTTATCAGCTTCTCGACAAATGCTACTTCCCCCTCCCTCCTTGTGCGACAGCTTTGCATGAAGGCCAGAGTTACCCACAGAGGCAGTGATTCATTAGCTTACTGATTCTTCCACAGTCAGTCCCCAACTACTGTTTCTTTTTTATTGTGACTTCTTTCAGGGATTGGCAGAAATTTAAAGTCTAGAAGTTTACAATTTTCGAATTACATTTTGTGATTAAAAAGCTAATTGACTTACACAAGATGGCCGATCTGTTATGTTGTTTATTTCTGAACTGCCCCAGACGTGCCTTTGATCATATATTGTACCAGATCATCTTGTCTGTATGTCTTTGCTGAGCAACCTAATAGCAGAAGGAGATTGGATTAAAAATACAGCTTGGTGTATCAGGTCTGATGTACCAGAGGCATTTTTTTAGGATAAACCATTTTCCATAACTGCTTATTCAGTACAGGGGTGCAGTAAGTCTGGAACTTACTTCAGGAAACGCAGGGTATGGGGTAGGGAAACTCCCCACAAAGAAAGCCAAGGCAAGTACTGCACCAATAGCCTTAGTCATATGAGCCCAGGTAATATACAGTGATGTCCTGAATGCATTTCAAAGATCAGAATAGCGGCCGATCCAGGCATTTTTAATTGATCGGTATCAGGTACCACAGCCCAATCGATTTCATTTCCTGCCTCCGCCCAATTTACGTCAGTTGCTCAGATGGTAAGATTCTGTCATACGCTGCAGTAAGCCTGAGGCACATGGCTTTAAAGTACAAACTATTGAGATGACAGCCGTGTGGAAATTCTTTAAACTGGAAACTCAAAGTAGCCCAACAGCTGCCTGCAATGTTTGCAATGCCATCTTTTCGAGAACAGGTAGCAACATAGCATGACTTAATACAACAAATCAAATTGGAGAAACAAATTTCATCTGCTTATGCAGATGAAAAATGCACAAATGCCTGCTGTATGTATATTTAAATATTAAAAGATCGGATTGGGACTTGGAATCAGCAGATATATTGTATGGATCAGATCAGATTGGCCTGACAAAAAATTGGGATTGGGACATTCTTAGTAATATGCACTGAGCAGTTGTTCCACCCAAAAACAAATTCTTTTTTTCATTGTATTTTATAATGTATTGTTTAGAAGTGTATTTATGGGAATTTTTTACCATTCTTCCAGGACCGCATTTGTGAGGTCAGGCACTGATGTTAGACAAGAAGGCCTGGCTCAGAGTCTCCACTGTAATTCATTCCAAAGGTGTTCTGTTGGGTTGGGGTCAGGGCTCTGCAGGCCAGTCAAGTTCCTCCATACCAAACTCACTCATCCATGTCTTTATAGACCTTGCTTTGTGCACTGGTGTGCAGTCATGCCGGAACAGGAAGGGGCTATCGCCCAACTGTTCCCACAACGTTGGGAGCATGAAATAGTCCAAAATGGCTTCTCATGCTAAGGCATTGAGAGTTCCTTTCACTGGAACTAAGGGGCCAAGCCCAACCCCTGAAAAACAACCCCACACCATAATCCCCCCCCCCCCCACCAAACATTACATTTGGCACAGTGCAGTCAGGCAAGTACTGTTCTCCTGGCAACCGTTCAAACCCATACTCGTACATCGGATTTCCAGACAGCGGTGCGTGATTTGTCACTCCAGTGAACACGTCTCCACTACTCTAGAGTCCAGTGGTAGTGTGCTTTACCCCACTGCATCCAACGCTTCACATTGTACTTGATGTAAGGCTTGGATGCAGCTTCTTAGCCATAGAAACCCATTCCATGAAGCTCTCTGTGCACTGTTCTTGAGCTAATCTAATGGCCACATGAAGTTGGGAAGTCTGTAGCTATTGACTCTGCAGAAAATTGGCGACTTCAACACACTATGCGCCTCAGCATGTGCTCTGTGATTTTATGTGCCCTACCACTTCATGGCTGAGTTGCAGTTGTTCCCAGTTGCCTCCACTTTGTTATAATACCACCGACAGTTGACCATGGAATATTTAGTAATGACGAAATTTCACAAATGGACCTATTGCACAGGTGGCATCCTATCACAGTACCACGCTTGAATTCACTGAGCTCCTGAAAGCAACCCATTCTTTCACAAATGATTGTAGAAGCAGTCTGCATGCCTAGGTGCTTGGTTTTATACACCTGTGTCCATAGAAGTGATTGGAACATCGGAATTCAATTTGGAAGGGTGTCCCAATACTTTTGGCAATAGTGTATGTTGTATACAGTAATCCCTCGCTATATGGTGCTTCGACTTTCGCGGCTTCACTCTATCGCGGATTTTATATGCAAGCATATCTAAATGTATATCGTGGATTTTTCTCTGGTTCGCGGATTTCTGCGGACGATGGGTCTTATTTCTGGTACCTGCCTCCTCAGTTGGTTTGCCCTGTTGATTTCATACATGGGACGCTATTGGCGGATGACTGAGAAGCTACCCAATTTATAACTTTTTATACCATTTTATAACTGGCAACAATTGGTGGTGTTACTGGCTGAAATCAACTGAGAATGTAAACATTACCGGAATGCAAATGGCGCATGACTCATGAGTGTTCATATTTTAGAAATATGATACTAATATTAAAGGAATAATCATATTTAATATAACTGGGTAAGTAAAACGAGTGCATTACTGTATATTATAGTAAATATAAAATTTGTTAAAATATGTATTACAATGTGTTTACAACTATATTACGTATTAAATAAAACTCCTCAATGATATACGATGCGTATATTTGTGCGTAGTATATAAACAGTGTGTTTATATACATAATTTCAATGAATCTTACCTAATGTCTAAGAGAATATAAAGGGTTTATAAGGGCTTAAAATATACAAAATAACCATATAAACATATGGTTTTTACTTTGCGGATTTTCACCTTTCGCGGGAGGTTCTGGAACGCAACCCCCGCGATAGACGAGGGATCACTGTATTTGTTTTGAGGGTTTTTACCCAAGAAGATGTTAAGTTTCTTTGAGAAATGTGTTTTTGGAAGTCACGTGTGAATGGGTGTCATTTATCATAAAAAATGCTGCATAAAGGAAGATTAAATAAGTCAGAAGAACTGTTGCTTTCCTGGGGGGTATGGTATTAAGTGATGCAGGTAGGCTATGTCATTCAGATCCCACCAGTGCTCACGTAGGCCCAGTTTTTATAAAGCTCTCAAAAATATTTTGGAGGTTCTGACTACAGAAGCAGTAACGTTTCCTGCCTGGAACCTTGACCACAGAATTTCTAGATTTCAGATTTCTGGATGAAGACACCTGGAACCTTCTCGTCACACAGCATACTGGGTGTGGCATGGGTGTGACAATCACCAAGGTGTGGCATGGGTATGACAATCTGGTTAAAAAGTGTTCCAGAAGTGAGTTGACCTTCCTGAAGAGGACAGAGAAAGGGACTAACTAAAGATGTAATAATGCGGATTATACTATGCTATTGGCCTGGTCATTAAACGTACAGTAATTGTACAATTGAATGTATTACAATACCAATGTAGGATGTCTGTTGCCCTGTAGGGAGGGCTCAAATTAGAAAAGGGTGAATACAGCGTTGGAAGATACAAGTTTTATAAACTTCTAAACTTTCTAAAAGTTAAACTTGTCCAACTGCAAGAAGTTTTTGTCCTTAAAGAGTGGTAAAATAAATATAGATATCATAATGGGTCCTTTGTTCCATTTGAAATGTAACTGAATCTGACATGTCTTGGTAATATGGAACATCATCAAAAAGACACTTGGGAGCAGGAGGGAGCTTGATGGTTTTTTGCTTATTGGTATTCTGGAGTGGCACTGCCTGCTTCAGGGTAGTAATGAGCCCCTTTAACACCCAGGTCCACCATAACTGATAAAAGAGGGAGGGGGAGTGAGTACAAGTGAATGGAGGGTGAACCCCAGGTGTGCATCACCATCTATCTCCTGCTGGGACTGTGCTGTAAAATAGTAAGCTGCTCATGGAAAACCAGCCATACTAATATCCTGGGGTCTGACTCAAGGCTCAAAATGCAACACATTGCCCTCATTCCCAGTACAGAGTAAAATAACACAGAATACTAACATTTAGTTACACAGAAAAACAAAATATGCATGGTTGCAGGCATGTAGTTTTCTCGTATTGCCAAAAAAGGTATTTTCATAATACAGTGTTGAATTACTGCATTTGCCTGCAGTAGCACAGACAAAGAGAAAGATATCAATGGGTCAAACTGCCATTTCCAGTGACAATCATTTCTTTAGAAGACACATTCAGAGGACAGATTCCACACTTTATATTATAGGCTATTCATCAATGACCTTGCTCATTTGATCATGTTATGACATGGGAGCTAACTATTTTTTTGGAAGGAATATTGCCTGAAGTGGTGCAAGAGCTAGTCTAACTTAGAGTTCTAACTTAAAATTTGCACAAATCCTTAAAGGCTGGCAGTAATGGATTCCCTGCCAGTTCCACAAACAGCGTACTGTTCCACTGTACTGTGATTTATGATTCCAGGAGTACACGGAATGTGTGCAGGCTAGATTGCTGTGATTTATAAAATGTGTAAATCCATGTTTGCCTTTCCTTCATTTGCATCTTTTGCTGCATGTAACTGAGTCACTGTTTTAAAGAAGAAAAATATATTTAAGGTTTCTGTGGTGGGCTCAATTTAGAAGCATCAAGGCAAGATCTACCACTGACCCACTCATGCCCGTGCCACTGCCATATTTTGCTCCAGAAGAGAAAGTAGTCTGTAGTGGCAGATGTTATTTCACAAGCATTATCATCTGGAGAGGTCAGCTCTCAGACTTGCATGATTTACTGCTAATGACCCGACTCCGTGGTCCACGCTTGACCCCACGGCCCATCCCAGAGTCCTCTTCTATGCCCTCCTAATAGAACATCGTTAGTGCGCTAGCCTGCAAATCCTAATGAAAATCATCAGGAGAAAGTTTTGGATTGTTAACAAGTACACTGCTCAAAAAAATTAAAGGAACACTTTAAAAACACATCAGATCTCAATGGGAAAAAAAATCATGCT
>JAAGVU020000008.1:3161480-3182178 GCA_011763525.2 Mormyrus iriodes | reverse complement strand
ATCCTTTCCTTCCTGACACATTACCCAGTCCATATCAGTACAGCTATCCAGCATGATTTTTTTTCCCATTGAGATCTAATGTGTTTTTAAAGTGTTCCTTTAATTTTTTTGAGCAGTGTATTACCCGGCACAAAAATCTTTTTTTTTTCTTCCCATGAACAAACTACGGAAAATAAACAATACTCTTACATGAAGTTTACAGGGCATTACACAACCTGACACAAAGTTTAAGCAAATTGTACAGGGGTGATATAAGGGAGTCCAGTTTTCATGTGCTCCATGACGATCTTCTAGAAGCACTTCATGATGACGTGTATGAATGCAACAGGGTAGTATTTACTGTATAGTATATAGTAGTATATTCAACAGGTAGCCATTCAGGCAGAAGATGTTGTTGAGTGTGTTGGGATAGGTATGATAGCGGAAACATTGTAGTAGTTGGGCGGTATGTGGCAAAGATGTCTAGCACTATTGTGTCACCCCTCCAGGTTTGGAATTTCAAACTCCACAAATGAGTGTCCCAAAGTTATCCATAACATATGGCTGAATGCGTATCCTTGTCTTATGACCTGTATTGCCTGAGATATTCCTCAGTTCTCCCTGCAACAATGACCAAGATATACTGTTAGAAGATGGAAGAGTAAACTGTAATAAAGATTCACTGAAGGAAGTGCATTATTACACCGTTGCATACAGTAAAGCAGATAAATGAGCTCTCCTTTCAAGCAGGCTGCTTGTGAAGTACTTGTGGTGGACCAGTGGGCAAACTGTGTATTAAAGCAACATTCTCACGATAGCTTGTTTACCTTCCTTCAGCCAAGCTTGTCTGTTTCATTGAATTCCATGTAAAACACATTTAGAGAAAATTAACAACCTAAAGAAATGGAAAAAAAAATGAAAGCAATAGGATTGAGAATGGGAAGGGATTGGATTTCAGGCAAGTCTGGGTACCCTTTGTTAGAAATTCATATTCTATGTACAAGCTAAATGCCTAATTGTAAAAAAAGACAATACACTGAGATCAATGAGTTTTATGGAATTTGAAATGACTTGTTTTTATTCAGTTTGTTATTGAAAACTATTCTACCATCCTTGTTCACTGCATTTCAGTCATTCTCTCAAGTGAACGAGTTTCATTGTTTTCACCATTCTGTATCATACTGTGAAGATATGCAAATGTTCTCCACGGCTGGTTACCTGAAGTGCTGTGGCTCTGTATCATTCTTACTATCTAAAATTAATCAGCTTGCAATATTCCCTCATTCCAGCAGGTCTCTGGTGAGGAAAAAAACCTCAAAAATACCAAATAAATAAATTTCCATTGAATACATGTTTCACTGCTAGTTTCACTGCTATATTTCGTAACAATATCTAAATAAAATTCAGTGTACCTTCCCTCTTTAGATGAGATTGTGAAGCCCATATAGGTATTTTTGAAAGCTATCTCAGTCTGATAACATGCTGTACGTAAACACTGCTAATATGAGGTACATCACAAATATGAAAAAAGACGGGACACACACACACACACACACACACACACACATACGCAATGCAGTGCAACACCATTAGAGCAGCTGCAGCTATACCTTTATTCTCCTGTACCTTTACGCTGTCCATGGATTAGTGTAGCACATGCAATGTCTGGTACAAAATGTGAGTGTGGACCCAATAGACTAGAATACATGGTACATCCAATAACAATGTTGAATAAATAAGCATATGCATAATGAGGCCATGGTAAGGAACATGTGCTGATTACAGCACACTGCTGCACCCACCACACGACAAACCACCTCAGGGATGAGGACCTGAGTGTAGCCATGCGGTGGGTGATACCTAAGCACCGCACAAGTCCAAATGGACCAGTGTGAGCTTTTTCCGGTGGCTGGAGTGTCAATCCTGCCACCAACCCCCAAATTTCCCTGTAAGTTGGAGGACCTCCTTGCAGGGCTGGATGCAGATTAACATCATCATGAGGCCATAATACATTATAATTCAAGAATCAGTTCAAGGATAAGAAATTAGCTAAGTAAATGCCCCACCCCATATTAAGGCCTGGATTGAGATTTCATGCTTGAAACCAGAGATATCACTTGTGCAGGGAATCATTCAGGTCTGGTTGGTACCAGTCTCCACAGAAGATACTTCATTGTGAAGACCATACAGCCCTGACTTGCTCAAATGGGCTTGCGCAGCTCTCTTGGGTGGTGCTGGTAATCAGCACAAATTGGTGAGTCAAGAGGAAGATGTTAACAAACGAAGACAACAGTCTAGCATTTCAAATGCCTTCATCTCATTTGCACAAAAAATGCACAATACAAAGGAAAAAAAAAACATTTGCAGCAACATTTTAAATCAATTTTAAATCCCATCACGTACAGGCAATTCCACTGATACTGGCTATCATGTGAAGAACAGTGTGTGGGATTTTTTTTATTGTTTAGACCTATTTTCTAAATAACTCCTCATAGGCTGAGCAATGTGTCATTGCTTTAACTGGTTGATTGCAGCAGGCAAGAGTCACTCAATTATTTATGTCCTGCTCTCATTTGGGAATTTTAAGAGATGTTTTATAAATGCTGAGATAATAAAAAACAGTAATACCTGGCTTTAGCAAAAAGGACAGGATAACAGAATTTCAAGAAACAGTGGTACCTTACTATTGTTAAAAAGATACCTAAAGGCAGCGAAAACCAAATAACAAGGTATAAAGCAAAACTATCACTACTCTTGCAGCCTCACACAGCTTGTCTGAAACAGTCGTAACACCTCCAAGTTGTATCCAAAAGCCCATCCACATGACCCATTTAAATTCTAATTCACACGACAGCCTAAGGACAGTTGGGTTTCATTAGATGTTTATTGGGGCTGTATTTGAAATCACTCCCTTTCCCCCAAATCGTGGGTATTTTATACTGCACTATTTCTAAAAGTGACTTACATGATGATAATGATCACTGCAAAGACTTAAGCTGGCATTCCTTCACTTTTACACTTAATGGGCTGCAAATTTTTGTTAGTATAATTTAAATAAACTAAACCGTACACCTAAAACATTTAATGATGGTTTGAAATTATAGACAGCATTATTCCATAAGTACTCACAACAATGGCTTCCTACCTAACTGCTTGTTGTCTGGATTTAAAATTCAAATTACCAACAAACATCTTTCAACAGCTACATAGTTTAGTATGACTCATTTTGCCTCAGTTTAATCAGTGATCTGTCATTATGGTAAAGTTTCACTTAATACTTAAAACACAGCTGAAGTGATATTCTTAGGTGTTTGATTTATGATTGCATGTAAATGTATGATTGTACTACTAATATTCAGTTGAATTGCTTTGTGGTTAATGTTGAAAAGTTCCTGTTATGCAATGGCATTTCTGGATTTATTTTGTATTGTAAATTTATAATCTGTCGATTCCACCTCAAATCCGGAGGAAATACCTGTCAGTTTGTTTTCTTACCTGATAAACCTTTGAAGAAGAACATTATATGGGTTATTAGCAGGATGGGCAGTACATCAGCAGGTGAAACTTTATTCTGTGCTCTCTCTGGAATATAGGCCAAGACAGTGGCTGTGCCATGGGAAGAGAAAGGATTCCAGCTAGAGAAATGATCAGGGCCCCCATTCACAGAATAAGAGAACATCCATTTCCATCATCGATGACTAAAAATACTCAAAAAGGAGACAAACACATTCAGGATTCAGATAGATGTTGAACGTTCATTAAAAGGATGGCTGGAGAGTAAGCTAAAAAGAAAAATAAATAAAAACATGCTTGAAGATTGTTTATGCTGTGGTTCTGAAATCCACAGTCTGAAAGGTGTAGTATAGCAACAGAATTTCTAATAAGACCTAATCAGTTATTCTCTTTAATGATTATGTTCTTAATTTTAAATCTTTCTAAATCTTCCTCATCTATTTCATAAAACACCGGGATTTCTCTAGATGGTCATGAAATCGTTGCCTAGTGCCAGGGCACAAGATGAGAGGCAGAGTAAGGGCAATTCTGGTGTGTTCAAAGGACATTCCTGTCAAATAAATCCTCCAGGTGATGCTCTTTTATGTTGGGGTTTTACGGCATCATCTTAAGGCTAAATCAAGTTTGCTCATAAATTCAAAATTCAACACAGGTTTCCAGCTGATGATTCACATGTGTGAGAAGTTCATGATTTGAGAAGGATATCAGTGAGAAGATGCAGCCTGGCAATACTCCATAGGAAGCCCATGTGTGCGTTCCAGATTGACTGAAACTGGGCGAGCTGCCTAGATTGGCACTCCTCCTGGCACAAAGGTTAACCAGTGATCCTGCTATTTGCCTTGGCCACTTATGCTGCTAGGCTATGCTGTGGCAGGGAGCAAAAAGTACATTAAGTACCATAATGTACGCAGAAAAATATATTCTTTCAATCATTTTCCATGCCTGTTTGTCCTATGCAAGGTCACAGGGGTCCAGAATCTATCCCATCGCAGAGCAAAATACGCAGTTAATAGCAATGTTCATGTCATGGTGGCCAGGAATGGGACCATGGGGGGCAAATAAGGAACCTGCAAATACAAAAAACAAGCAAATCATAACAGTGCTACAAACCAAGACTCAAGACTATAGCGCTGTAGAGCCCAGGCTAACCAAAACCGTAGACCTGGATACAAGATGCCAATAAAAAGAATCAGAAACCCCAAAAAAATGGAATAAGAAACCCAAAAACAGACAGCAAACAAAAACAAGCCTGAAAACTCAGGAAGAGCATCCATTCATCCATCCATCTTCCAGAACCGCTTATTCCATATGGGTCGCAGGGGCTCAGGAAGAGCATTGTGGCTTAAAACAAACTGAGCATTTCACCTTGCCATCAAAGAGTAATGAGACTGAGCTCTGAGCTTGCTCTCCAACCTGCAAAGTACCCAGAGTCTCTAGTTCCAGTTCAGAGCAAGGTCACATGCACCTCTCACAGTAGTGAATCAACAAAATAGCTATTTAGGTGTAACAACTAATTTCTTACATTAGTTTAGTAATTGTTTGTGAAATACATATTATTTAATTATGTCATTCTAAATGGAAACAAATGAAGTTTCTTTTTTTTGGCTGTTTGAATCAATGGTAGAATTTTGCTGGGCAAGCAAACTTTATGATTGAATATAAATATGTTTCTGTACTCAAAATCTTATTTTTATAATTCACAGTTAACTAACCATTATGTTTTAATTAAGATTGATTGATTACATGCAACGTAATCACACATTTATGGAATGATACTTTGAAGATTAATATTAATTGTTTAGTCTTGTTTTCTTGAGGTCTCAGCTCCTTGTATGGGACCATCACTGTAGAGAATGAATTTTCTTACATGAATACAAACAGGACTTTTGCTGTAAAACATGTACTACTTCAGGACTAATTCCTATTCTCAAGCACTTTAATCTTTTATTCCTACTCATTTTTTATAGGTGTGGTGACATTATCTGAGGAATTCACTAATAGGTCACCTTAGCAGTATAAATGGATAAAAACTGTAGGTCACTTTGGATAAAAGCAATGATACAGATGTACTGTGCAATGAGATAAAATGACATGTAAAGGAATATCTCAAACATAGAAAGTCATCTAATACAAGTCTCTGCAGCACAAGGCTTATAGTGTGCTTATTCTGGCCTTGTCCATCAATCACCTGTATTCTTCCTGTATTGCATTATAACTCACCTTGAATACATGGCTGTTTAACAACATCTACTGCAGATGGACTGAAGCATGCAGAGCCCTACTGCTGTCTTTGCCACAAGGTTCACTGTGGTTAAGCTTATCCTACCATTTCAGGGATGGCCAAGAAGGCCATTAATAATAACCCCGAGAATAAATATTACCCATATATGCCTTTTCTCACTTTCAAACTTTTGAAACTTTTTTTTCACATTTCCCTAAAATATAGCCTTTATATACCAGTGTGATCAAAGTGTAATCAACCATAAAAACACCACTTATTTATATATTATTTTTGTGGACTAAATGCATGTTTAATTCTTTGTAATACTGTGTAGTCTTGCAGTTGGAACCACACTACAAGAAGATATTGATGGACAGGGTACAGATAACATACAACCAGAGGTGTACTGGACTGTGCTTATTCTAACTGGAGTTTGAGGTTTAATTAAGAAACGTATCTTCATCCCCACTCTGTTTCATCCGTTGTTTGCATTTGATTCCACATGTGAGAGCTCCCAGCTCCTGTGTACAGTTTTCTGTGCCGGGGAGGAAATATATTGATATGATCACAGCCTTTAGTGTTTGCAAGGGTCCTGAGTGCAGTGTTTTGGGGTCCCTAACCTCTGCATGGCTTAGCTAATACCTAATCAATCTTAGAAGTCAACAACTGACCCTAAACTGTCACATTAACTGGATCTGAAAGCCACCCAGCTGACTTTCGTCTTTGTTATGCTGTTGATATGTGCAGAGATAGTGGGCCAAATATGGGGGGTGTTAAAAAAACAACAACTTCAAAACACCTATAAAAGCCCTTAATTTTACATGTATAAAAGCCCTTAATGTTCACCCTGAATGGTTTCCAAGGCAACTTCAAGGTTCTACAGATCACATTGTTCTTCAGAAAAAGAGCAGAAGAACCATGATGCAGGCTTTAAAACTGACCACAAATTAGTTTTACTTATAGAGCATAATGTAAAAATGGATTACTAATGGCTGTCCTTCATCTGTGTCTTTCCTATTGATGATAACATCAGAAGATAATTAAAAATAATGTTTCCAGGAGAGATTTACCTAGATACTATGAACATTATTCTTTCTCTTAAATTAAAAAGCAATTACAACTTACATTAGCATCAGTGGAAACAGTAGAAACACTCAAACAAGAGGGAAACAGTAATGAGTAAACATGAATGTGGACATAAAGCACATAAAGTGTGGAAAGTGAAGACACACACCCTCCATGCTTTTAAGGAGTTGCCATGGTGATGGGATCTGTCATTACTGTCAGGAAAGAAGCCTCTAAACTTTACATACACTTCCTTTGCTAATTAAATTTTACTGCAACGAAGTACAATACTGATTATGATCAATTCATTTACTGATTTGAAAAATAGCAGTATTTGTTTTGCCTTCATGAAGAACAGATTATCTTAATTTAGACAAAGAAGAGGATGGGCATTGAGAAGAGCACACAATTATGGCACTGAAAACTATATAAAAAATATTTGGGAAAGTGGATGATAGGCACAGGGCAAGCTCCCAAAAATAAAGAAACTAGTACTCAATTTCATAATTTACTTTCAAAATAATACATTTTAATATAGGCACACTGTACCTACTCACAATCCTATTTAACCTAAGACCATTAACAGAGTTTGAAAAAATTGGCATTGGCAACAACTGGTATCCTACATTCACCAGAAATCAATTATAATATACTAAAGTTGAACAAACTGAACAATTACACAACCATTTTAGGGACAGTGCTATTACATTTTTGTAGGCATCATTGAACGTATCTGTTGCTTACAATAAGATGCTGCTATGATGTATGTTATGACAACTGGTAAATGTCCAGTAATGTTTTCAGTATCCACTCTAAACTTCTGTTAATGTACAGTAATGTACCTGCTTTTTGACCTAGTAGAAAAAGTTTTACTGAAAAATAGATGTTAGTTTCAATTTCCCCTCAAGAACAGCTCTCTTCAGTTTTAATTTATTGTCGAATTGATCTTCCAATTAGTGTAAACTTTGCTCTCACTATCCAGGGATTCGCTTACTTACTTTCAACAAAAGGTCAATATTCATAAATCTGATGTTTTAGGTAGGAATGGCCCTGATACTCTTGTTTCACACATATTACCCGATAGGAAAAAATAAGAAGGGAAAAAATTGCCTCCTCAAGTGCCAAGGGAAGAAAAGGTTGAGGAGAAGATTAAAATTTCAAGCTACACCAATCCACCTTCTTGTCAGCTGTTTATTGCCACTGACCTCCATAAGGCAAGGTCGGATTTTCAAATTATAGAAGACTAGTAATTTGTGCAATGAGTAGTGATGTCATCCACCAAGGTCATAATGAACTAGAAAAAGAAGGAGAGGGAAGAAGAGACAAAAGGAAGGAGGTAGATGAGACCAGATGGTTGCTCTAAAGGCGTGTATAGAGGACAAAAGACAAAGAACAGTGTTGTGGAGAGAAAAATAGCAGGAGGGCTTCAGTTAGGGATGTAAGTCCAGCTCTGGGGAACCAGGGGGCATTTATGTCCCCTTCAGTCTTTCATATCTCTGATTAAAGACAGAAAAAAGATAAAAAGGTCTGGAAGCATCCTTGATCAAGTCAAGTCAAGTAACATATTTTTATACAACGGTTAGTTCCAACGAAGAGATCTGATTGGACAAGAGGCTTTCAATGAGTGCCGTTATCAGACTATAACTGAACTCAGACACTTCACATCAGATTTATCGCTCCACTTTACAGGTGTATCTAAAGACCCTTAATTAGTCAAATTTAAATGATGCTAAGTAGTTGGGAGCGAATGAGTAGTGTTGTTGTTTGTGTTGTGTTGTATGTTTGTGTTGCTTGGCAACAGTCAACAGTTGGCTAGTGGGAATTATTTTATTTTTCTTTTTTTTGCGGAGGCTCATAAATGTTTAAATAAATAATCAAGCAAAGTATTATCTGTTGTGGCTTGTTACCTTATAAATGCTAATCAATAAACTCTTGTAATAAAGCAATAATATATAAGAAAGAGGGCAGTTATACTCTAGTACATCATGGCTGTGATTATCTTCAGCACTCGGCCTGTGGCCTCGTGCCTACAACCAAATCACAGCCATGATACATTGCAGTACAACCATACTCCTTCTTGTATGTTATTGCTTAAATATAGCACATTTAAAAACAACAGCAGCTGACCCCAAGTATTTTCCAGCTGAGGGAGAAATGACTAACCTAGTAAAATATATGAGTAAAAATAATATGAAAGTGTGCATACAAGGAATACGAATTAGGTAATAAAAATAATTAAAAGAAGTGTGATACAACAAACAGATTAAAAAGCAGTAAGACACCAATTAAAAATAAATTAAGAGTATTATTAAAATGAATTAAAAGTAAATTAAGAGTGGAATTGACAAAACCCATGGGAGAACCTCAAACTGAGTTGAAAGCAAGAGAAAAAAGGTAGGTCTTTAATTTAGATTTTAAATCGTCAGTAGTAGAGCAGGATCTAATGTTGGACGGAGAATATTCCAAAGACTGAGGGCAACTACAGAGATAGCCAATGACAACCTTCTCCTCCTGGGCCTTCAGGAGGCCATTTCATATTGTGGAACCCTCGGTAGCCCTTCCTGTAGCTAAGGTGGCATTGTTTCCTGGTGAACCAGGAGTTCATTCAGCACCCTCTACAAATTTCTAATGTGTTCCGCCCAGCTTACTGACTGCACTAGAGTATCATCTACATAGGCTGCGGCATATGCCCAGTGGACCTCAGGACCTCATTCATCAGGCACTGGAAGGTGGGCAGAGCCCCATGCAGCCCAAAGGAGAGAATCATTCACTGTCAGTGCCCACGAGAGGTACTGATTCCCATACCTTTGCCGTTAGTGGCACCTTCCAGTAATCCATAATGAGGTCTTGGGGAGCTGTGAACCAGGCCTGCCCCAGCCTTGCTATTAGCTTGTCAGCCCGAGGCATTGTGGAGCCATCAAACAGAGTCATTTGATTTAACTTGTAGTGGCCACTGCATAATCAATGGGTTCTGTCCAGGGTACCATCACAATCAGACTGGACCGTGGGTTGTGACTGTCCTCTGTCATCCCCAGCTGCAACTTCTATTGAACCTTCTTTGTCTTTTAGGCTCACTGATATGGCTGCCGCCATATGTTCAACACCTTACTACCTGCTGCCTTGACATTGCCTACAAGGTTCTTTAAGGATGTTTTTAACTGTATAACATCAGTTGTGCTACAAATAATCAATAGTTCTCTTCAGTCAGGCCATTTTCCAAGAGGCCTGAAGATGGCAGTTATCAAGCCTCTCTTAAAAATCCCAACCTAGATGGTTCAGTAATAGGTAACTATAGGCCTAAATCCAACCTACCCTACCTTTTTTAGGAAAGATCATTGAAAAGTTTGTTTTTCAGCACAGAGACTGCACTTGTAAAAGTCTTAAATGATATTCGTCTAAGCAGCAATGAATCAAAAATCTCAGTGCTGTGTTTGACATGGTGGATCATAAGATACTGCTAGACAGACTACAAAAGTGGGTGGGACTTTCTGGTACCATGTTAAATTAGTTTGAATCATATTTTCAACACAGGGACTACTTTGTGTCAATAGGTAATTATGAACCTTGTAACTATAGTCCCTTAGATTCATTGAAGACATGCATTGAACAAATTAATGAATGGATGTGCCAGAATTTTCTGTAACTGAACATAGAAAAAACTAAAATAATTGTTTTTGGCCCCAAAAAAGAAAGATCGAAAGTCACCGCTCACCATGACACTTCAACTAACAAACCAAGCCAGAAATCCTGATGTAGTTCTGGACTCGGACCTTAATTTCAACAGCCACATAAAGACAATTATGAAATCAACCTACTACCACCTTAAAAGCACAGCAAAAATTAAAAGATTTCTGTTTAAACGAGATACAGAAAAGCTTGTTCATGCATTTATTTTTAGCAGGCTAGACTATTGTAACGGTGTCTTCACAGGTCTTGGCAAAAAATCAGTTAGACAGCTGCAGCTCATCCAAAATGCTGCCGCTAGAGTCCTCACTAACACCAAGAAAGTAGAGCATATCACACCGGTCTTTAAATCACTGCACTGGCTTCCTGTGCATCACAGGATTGATTTTAAAATATTATTACTAGTGTAAAAAGCACTAAATGGTCTCGGGCCTAACTACATTTCTGATTTACTTGAACATATTGAAGCATCCAGACTCCTGAGGTCATCTGGTAAAGGTTTACTCAGTGTTCCCAAAATCAAGACTAAGCAAGGTGAAGCAGCGTCCAGTTTCTATGCTCCCCAACTGTGGAACAAGCTTCCTGAAAACCTGAGATCTGCTGAATCTGTTAGCTCATTTAAATCAGAGCTTAAAACACTACTATTTGCTGCAGCTTTTCAATAAATTAAATCAGTAAAGTTATGCACTATCACTACGGTATAACTTCTTTTCAGTTAACTGTTTATTTGGCTTTTTAATGTAATTTTACTATTATTACTATTTATTCATTAATTTATCTTTTTGTCTCTTAAATGTGATTTTAATGTCTTTTGTTTAAATGTGTTCCTTCTGCCTGTTAGATTGAGCACTTTGAATTGCCTTGCGTCTGAATTGTGCTGTATAAATAAACTTGCCCTGCCTTGCTTTGCCAGGTGACATGCAGAAACAGGTCCGTGAAAGGACCCGTGGAATGAGAGGGCATACCATCACAAACTGCATTGTCCGAGGCGCCATCCCCAAACAGCCCTGGGTTAAGGCATACCTCTAGAACTAGGAAAACTGGAACAACCTCACCCAATCAGTAGAGATGGTGACGGTTAGACAACATGAATTGCTATTTTCAGAGATCGTAGTGATGTCTGTGATTTGATGAGGATGCGAAAGTAGAATGTAGCTGTTTTCATTGCGGTCCAAAAATTAGTTTTGACTGGTGGCCAGTGACCAAGATGATCAGGAGGGACAAGATGCAGAAACATTTCAATATTAGGATAAATTGTGTAGCAGCATCATGGACAAGATTAGCTGGTCCAGTTGTACATTCCAGTAATCCTGCCATTAGGGAATTGCAGCCAGAAGAGAGATTATTCATGAAACAAAATAGTAGAAAGGTCATCATGTAATCAGTATCTCCAATTTACAAATTTTTTGGACAATATTCCGTGCTTTTCAGATCTAAAACCCACCTCCAAGGCTTCCTCTCTGTTCTGTCTAGCTATTCAAGGTTGGTGATTCTGAAGGTGAAGTCTAGCAAAGGTAGTGAAGCAACAGTGAAATGGTGTTTAAGGACTGTTGTTTGTGGATGATTGGAGTCGCTCAGACATAGGTGACAGACATGCGAAGCCAATTCAAATCAAGATGTATAGTCAGAATAGACAAGTGCGTCTTAATCTATAGGTGATTGTACGATGTAGTACTACACAAAAGTCTTAGGTAGTCAAAGAAAATGATGTTTCAATGATCTTCATGTTGGTGTAAAACTATGATATTGTACTTTTCAAAATGTGTCAACTTAGCCATTTCAAAACCTCTCTTAAAATCACCCCAGTATTTTCAGCAACTGTCCAATACACCAATGTACTTCTTTACTTGAGTGCTATTCCACATAGTTTGGCTAATCAATACCTTATTGAGTTATTTAACTAATGATTTTAATTAATTCATTGAGCTGTTTGTGAAACTTAACAAATACATGCAATAGCTGAGATGCTCCCGAAGTGAGGCTGGGAACCAAAGTGGTGTTCATCCAGTTATCAAACAGTATATCAATAACTTTTTAGATAATAAAGGTTGTTCTTGTTTATTTTTTATTGTGTTACTGTTAAATTTGCATATGTTCTAATGTTAAAATGTAATAATTTTCTTTTTTTTGTGTGACCCAGTCAAAAGTTTGGACACGCCAAGCCACCTATAAAGGAGAGTGATAGAGTGTCGCATCACATTACCTGGCCACCTGACCTAAACACAGAAGAAATGGTTTTGGCGGAGTTGGACCAGAGAGTGAAGGAAAAGTGGCCAGTCACTGCATAGCATATATGTGGGACCTCCTTCAGGACAGCTGGAAAAGCATCCCAGGAGGTCACCTAATGAAACTGGCATAGAGAAGAAAGTAGGGTCAGCCAGTCCCTGGAGTGATTGAAGTTAAGGGCCTTGCTCAAGGGCCCAATGGTGGGATTGCTCTGCCAACCACGGGATTTGAACCAGCAACCTTCTGAGTCCCAACCTACAGAGCTGCATCCCCCACAGCAAATTATTCCTTTTTGTTTGATACTTTTTTGGTCAGTGAATAATTCCATATATGTTATTTAATAGTTTTGATATCTTTATAATTATTCTAAAATGTAGAGAATAGTACAGATAAATCCTTCTATGGGTAGGTGTGCCCAAACTTTTGACTAGTACTCTATGCCTTTTGCACAGCCCTGTATGCTGGGTGACAATGCAATAAAATGAAATTACACATGTCCAAGGATGTACAGAAATAAAGGAGCGTCTTGTTGCTGAAACATTTTTTCTGAACAGATCTGTTTTTAAAAGCATATTTCTGATAGCATATGTCATTCTTCTTATCTTCACGGTGGTGCAGTGGTTAGCACTGTTTTCTCACACCCCTGGGACCAGGGTTCGAGTCTCTGCCATGTCTCCATGTGTGTGGAGTTTGCATGTTTTCCTCATGTTGTTATGGGTTTCCTTCAGGTACCCTGGGTTTCCTTGACAGTCCAAAAACATGTGGCGATTAATTGGAGTTACCAAATTGCATATATGAGTGAATGGTGTGTGACTCTGCTGTGTGTTGGGTTGGATCCCCATCCTTGGTTGTTCCCTGCCTTGCGCCTGCCTCATCTGGGATAGGCTCTCGACCCCCCGCAACCCTGAATAGGATATGTGGTTACATAAGATGGACAGATGTTCCATGAGCCATGCCATAGTGCAACAGAATCAAGCAAGTTAGATGAGAACTTAATGTTATGTATGGCACATGAAAGGGAATAGCCCAATACTGGGTTCTTCACCTATGACCATATTTCACTTCCAATTAAGTACCACATTTCAAAACTGCCCAAGAGAAGTCAGCAGGGGTTAAATTTTGCAAGGGTGTGATGCATGGGAATGGCAAGCACTGAGGCGTGATGCAAATTTAATTCCTCTCATAAAATGTGACTGAAGTCAGAGAGTAGCTAGTGGAGCTGAACCCACCCTCTGGTCCCCCTGCCTTCCAATGCCGTGACTCATAACAAGATTGTCATTTGCAGCTCCTGCCCTCACTCACATGGCCTGTCTCGGTCAACTGCAAGCTCCAGTAGCACTAGGCATGGCAGGCCTTTCAGACCAGGCCGGACAGTTTCCTTTCTGCACTTCTCAGATCACACAAATGTACATTATATTCCAGTTATGCTGCAGGATAGACCAGCAATTGCAGGAGAAGGGTATAACACTCTGTTAAGATTAGTATTACTAAATGTATACCGTCTGGAATCTATAAAAGCTGTCAGAAAATGTTTTGCCCCCAATTTAGTTGGTCAGGTTAACTTACTTGAAGGAGTGACAAAATATAGTGCAGACAGGCCTGAATCTGAATAACTAAATTCTACTCTGTTCCTCATCCCTCTACCAATTCTCCTCTTATTGCTCCCTGTTTTTCATTCCTTCCATCTCAATTCTCTACCACCCACTCTCCTTTTTCTCATTCCCATTCTCCCAATTCTCCTTTACGCACTCCCGTTTCCTCGTTGTCTATATCCCACTTGTCCTTTCCCTACTTTACATTTCATCATTCCCCATGTCTGATTATCTTTTCGTCATTCCCTGTATTCTTATTGTCTCCTCCACTCTCCATATGGACCCTTCAGTCTCCTCTATCCTTATTCAGTCTGTTTTTTTTGTTTGTTTGTGTGTTTGTTCGATTATTTTCTGTTTTTTACCCTTTGGTGGAGCCATAGTAACACAGTGAACAACACTGGATGGTCAAGTAGTGCGGTAAGCATTACAGTAATCAACTGGGCATGGGGTAAATGAAACCACAACCCATTCTAGGGTGGCTGCTCTCCGAAAATGCTAGAATTATAAAACAGTGCACATGCAGCACTGTAGGGAATGCACGATCTGGTTCATTTCTACAGACTTCATCAATGGAGTTTTATTGCACAGTACTTTTATTGCAAGAATTCCCAACTTTATCTCATCGATATAATGAAATAGAGGTATGAAAAGTCTTTTCTATCTATTTCTTGTCCTTGCTGAAATCACCTTTACACCTTTGTAGTGAAGTTTCAAATTTCCGTTTCAGGTTTTCCATATTATTTACCCTCTTTTTGGACCCACAGGAACAGCACTCACAATGGCCACATTATAGTTCAATTTATCGAGTTTACTGGTGGAGGAGTGATTTCAAAGGTGAGCTTTAAAAATGATCTGAATGCTAATTTAATGCCATATATATATAGGTTTTAGGAAAAAAAAAACATTTTTTGCAGTCCATAGGCACTTGAAGGCTAGCCCTGTCAAGGAACACAGGAATTGTACCCTTAATGTTGCCCATAGATAAACACCTGTCCTGACTTAATTTTTTTTTATATATTTTGCATAGGCTGTAATAGGTAAAATAAACATGGATCAACATGCATTTCTGAATTAATGTTGATCATTACATTATCATCAAACCTTCTTGACTGATTGTCAAAGGACTCTCATAACTGCAGCTGACTCTCACATCATTCACATGCCTGTGCCTTATAGCTACACATACACAGACCTGCCTGTGCTGTCTGTAATGTTCTTTAAGGAGCTGAATGTTTCCTGATGTTTGGCGTGGTGGGTTTGCAGAAAATTGTCATACCACACATTACAATATAAAACATACATTAGCATTTGTATTTAATTTTAAGTAGCAAAAGTAGTTTATTATGGCTTTGTCATTGAACAGACAATCCAGGTGAAAACCAGAATGGGTAAAACAGTATCCAAATTGTTGGTCTGAACAGAGTTTGGTAGAATAGGTGATTGTCATATGAGGGGTGAACAGGCGATCAGAGGATAAGGCAAAACTTGGGGTTTAGGAAAAGGATGGGTTCAGAAAAAAACAGAAGGCAGAATAGTGCGCATGGAAACGGAAAAAGTTGAACTCTCAGGCCGAGAAGATCTCACAATGGTAAAAGTGCCCAGGAGACTGAAATAAGGAAAGTTTTCACAAGCGTCACAAAGTAGTGTATTTAACCAGAAATTTTAATATAATAGACTTTATAGTAATCCGTTTCTAAGTACAAGTTGTCCGTAGGTCAGACGTCCTCATCCTGGGGGCTGTCTGTAATGCACTTTATCAACCACTAACTACATATCCAAGTTTGCATTGTATTGTACTGTTTTGCATAACGGTTTGATTTTGCAGTCTTTAGTTTCTGTGTAACTGGCTGAACAAGGCTTTCCAATGCACCTGTTGCACATGGCCATTACGGATCACAAATCTGATCAATTTGTGGAGAAGGAGAATCAAAACCATGACAGACATTGAGTTTATAAAACTTATTTAAGTATACAGTTACTATGGGTCTATAGAGAAACCGACAAGATGTGCATCTGCTCTTTGATGGGAATTTTTCCCTACATGTAGCTAAAACCACAGAATCAAAAACGAGTGGGTGAGAGGGAAGGACAACAGGGCTCCCATTCGTCGGGTGATGAGAGCTTAATCAACGCCACTCTGGCTCGGCAGTGGGGAGTTTCCACTACATGGGTGCAATTCCTTCTGATTACCCATGCACTTAACGGGCTCAAGATGGCCACCATAACTCTTGTCACCACCCTGATGAGACTCTCACGTTCAGGTAATCATGTTGAAGACATCTCATTTTTCATTATTAACTCCCCCCAAGTACCCCTTATGTTGGAGCACCCGTGGTTGCTTAGGCACAATCCTCACATAGATTGGGAGCAAGGTGTTATATTTCACTGAAGCTCTTTTTGTTTTGCCCAGTACCTACCCACTGTGTGTTATCCAGAACCCTCTGCCATCACCTCTGAAGAGATCCACCCAGACCTGTCTATCATTCCGGCAGAGTAGCTGAACCTGAAGCTGGTGTTCAGTAAGTCTCACGCTGCCTCAATTCCCCTGAACCACCCCATGACTGCCCTATAGACCTACTCTCAGGTAATACTCCCCCTAGGGGTTGACTGTGTTATTCATTGGTGCTGAAGACATGGAATATCTGACTCTGGTTTTGGCCATCACATTAAAGCTCCTGATCACTGTGACTGATCTGCACCTGGGTACTTTTCTTGCACCCCTCCTCACAGATTCCTAATTTATTCTTCTCAGAGATGATGCCACTGACCTTCTTTGTTCTCTTCTGCCTCACTTTGTCCTTTTTTCATATCACTTAAATTAACTATGTTTTTATTAATAATACATGGCCTCTAGTTCTAAAAACTTACACCACATTGTAAACTAGGTCCTTTTCACGGATAAATATTTGATGAATCTAATGAAAAATGATCCTGTGGTTTTTGTCTGTATGATGTCTCATTATAATTGCGATGCACTATTCTCTAGCATCTCAGTAGGACAGGAAAAATTCCTTTATGTACATTTTTAATTCCTCAAGTGAAGCCATTACTTTATTCAGATATTCCCTTTTATAAAACCAATAAATTTTACCAGAGGTTAGGCAATAAGTCTCTACAGTCTGGTTTAAGTCTAAGTATAAACAATATAATGAAAATATGTACAAAATTCACCAGAGTTGTAATGCAGGACAACTCCTTTCCAAGTTCCCACTAACTGTGTTTCCATTTGATAATTCCCAGTTCCTAAGATACAGTAATGTAATGAAAACATGAGGCCTGATTAGTCCTTCTGGTGTCTGCACAAATAAGCTTGTAACCCTAGGCTTGGTGGTAATGTGGGTGTAAAACAGAGCCAGACATGTCAGCTCTAATCTTAGGTCTCAGGGTGGGAAATGCAGTGATAGCATGCGCATGGCCTTATGACAGCCACTTGCTGTCCAATTCCATTACAGACATGCTGATGGTAAGGACCTGACTGTACAGCCTCCAGCAGGCTTATTGCCACTGATTGATATTCCTTACAGTGCCCTTCGTGCATATACAAGTAATAAAGGGCAGCCTTCTGCCTTTGTATGTAATGAAGTGCCTCTTTTCTCCCTTACATTTGCTCTTTCCTGTAACACACATGCAAAACAAACATCACAAGTACAGTTACACAGCTAATAGACACAGATACCACCAAATAAACATACTCTGCACAGGCCTTGTTTCAAGTCCACTAGAATTGACATAACATTTTGAGTTTTACAACCATCATGGCTACTACACCAGCAGAAAACATCTTTTGTGCCTTTTCATTGTGCCTAATCTGCATTTAAAATATAAAGTCACCGTGTGCTTTTCACCCTAAAGTTGCAGAACACAGTACAAACACATAGTCTCCTCAAAGATCAACTTGTGCTTATAATTTCAGACTTCTAATTTCAACTGAACATGTTCAAATAAAGCAATAGATAAAGGTATCTTCACAAGGTTTATGTTATTGCAGAAAGGGTGGTGGTCTCACACTGTTAAGTATTACCCAAGTTTGAAGAATTTCATTGCTTTCAAAAAGTGAACAGATGGTAATAATAAGAAAGGGCATTGTATAAGATTAAACTTCTTCATTTTGAGGAAAATTGTATTATAAGTAGGGATGTCAAACGATTAATTGCATATACCACACGTATATAGAATCGCATGTACTCAACTGGCGGATCAAATACGTTTTAATCCTGACCAAAATAAAAGCATACATTTAAAAAAGGGGTCCCACTAAGGGAGAAAATCCAAAGCACAGTACTGGATGGCACCAAATTCCCTAAACAAAACAAACTTAGTAAGGTCAGCCTAAGTAATACACACAGACTGGTTGCCAGGGAGTGCTAACTTCAGTGTAGTAGGAGGACCATATTCTCCATGTGTGCATGTTCTGCACCCTGGTGCCTAGGTTCACGCACATACAATACAGAGGCATGATCACAGTAAACAGTGAGAGGCACTTTTATCACAACAAAATTATCAGCGCATGTGGTGTGAGGAAGGGTTAACAATACAAAAACCAGCCCCATAGATGGTATCTGCCATCTGCTCCAGGCGGGAAAAAAAGAAAACGGTTACATCAACACCAGCCTGAAAAACAACAAAGAATCTAAAAATTGCTTAAATAAGGCAATAACAACATTAACGAAATAAAGAAATACAATGGCAGCCAACACCACACCAATAGCCCATCCAATAATAGACACAAAAAAACAAGACATAGAATCCAATTCAAAAGAAATAAAGAGAACCAAATTCATAGACATACCTTTGAGGCCCCATGTGGCCATGCTCCAGCAAAGCAGGCTTATGTCAAAGGTGAACTACTAGCTCTGTCTCCTAGCCTGGGAAAAAGCACACAACATAGAGGCTAATTTCACTAATAGGCAAAGCCGCACTGGTAGATCCTCCTATAACGAGACAAACATACAATGTAAACATGTAACAATTCATGAATGGGTATATGGCTAGAAGAAAATGCAAAGCTAGAACACAAATAAGCAAAACCAGCAGGTTAACTCATTTTCGCATTTGGCTAGATTTCATGCATGAAACAATATTACACCTCCCCAGCTTGCCGCAGCATGGGCCTATTTTGAAACAGTCATTAAATGGACATCTATAACACAAGAAGTTTGATCATTACACTGATGATAATCAAAATATATACAGAGGAAGGATTACAAAAAACATACCTACATTTCTATAACAAGTCCAGTCAGGTAAGCAAAATGTTATCGTCATCTCAGCCATGGATGATGCATGTGAAATGAAAAAACATTCCTCCTGAACCCATGGTGCAACATTCATGATAATACAGATATTCCAGCAGTATAATCTACTAATAATTTACTGCACATGTATCAATAATTTATCAAACATTGTAGGACAAGGAAGGGCACAGGTGAAGACTGTTGTGCAGCATCGCATTGCATGCCAGGAGATGTGTAAGGCAACCCAGTGGCAAAGACCTTTGAATGCTACCATAAACACTGAGCATATTAAAGGTAAATGGCTAATTACCTTTTAGCGACTTGGCAGTTACCTGGAGGCATGACTGAGAAAGGTAGGGCTGTGGTGGCAGGCAAAGACAAATAATTCTGTCGGTTACAAATATAAAATGCATCTCTCACAAGAAGTTTGCTATTCATTCTTACTTTCACATTCCCTTATCCTCCTTGGACCTCACCATTTTTAGCTCCTACTCCAATGTAAATCATTCACCGACATGGACGCCAATGTCTTTAACAGCACCCAATGTCCCACAGATGTCTTTATTACTGAAAGAGCAATAAGCATGTGGACTCATCTCTATACTATGCAATCATCATCTCCATTAAAAGTAAACAGTTCATCACACAAATTTATTCTGATAAGGACAATCTGTTTGCCTGTGTCTCTGTTTATTGACACGGTCATTTTTATGTTGGAGCTCATTGCCACAGCTGTGTTTGGGTCAGGGTGAAGTACCCGCCTGCTGAGCCAGACGGCCAGGCACTAGATGTTAAACAGTCCGTAAGCAATGAAGTTCTCTGTACCAAATAATAGTTTCTGGGCAGAATGTACTTTGTCTTTATGGCTTCATCCCCTACCCGTGTTTCTGACTCCAGGAAGAGTGGCAGGCAGCTGCAGAGATGCCACAGATGAGGTATGGCCAGGAGGACCAGTCATGGCTTTGATGTTCCGGTACAATCCTGCAATATGCAATAACTAGCTAAGTTGGTGTGGGGCGGTCACTTTAGAAATTAGGGATAATGATTTCAGTGAGGTAAACAAGGGGCAGGGGTTCTGGCCAGTGCTTGGTTGGAATTATGGTAATACCACATATACACTCACCTAAAGGATTATTAGGAACACCATACTAATACGGTGTTTGACCCCCTTTCGCCTTCAGAAC
>JAAGVU020000008.1:3132938-3152208 GCA_011763525.2 Mormyrus iriodes | reverse complement strand
ACATCTAATGGAAAGTCTATGTGAAAGAGTAAAGGCTGTTATAGCAACAAACTGAAGTCCATATACTTTTGGCTATATAGTGTATCTCTGCACTACAGCTCTTTAATTCAGCCTTCAAACAAATTAAATGCAGACCTCACAACAAGCTGTACAAGCCAACGTCTTCTTGCAGGTGGGTAATTCAAACGAGCTGGTGCATATTAATTACACCGGTGATGAGTTCCAAGGGAGGCAGTGATGGCTGTACACTGGAAATCTTCCTGCAAGCCAGTGTAGCATTGCACTTTTATGCAATATATGAGCAAGAGAAATCGTTTGTGGGCCTTCATACAATATAATTCATTGTCTACTATTTACTTGCAGTATTGTCTTCTGCAAAAAAGTTCAGACATAATAAACACAAATCATAACCAGGCCATCATTTATATTTAAATGATTTGTTTTAATAATAATTTAATGGAACACTTTGCACATTTTTATAGTGCAGGATCAACACTTTAGTATCTGCACCACAGTGCCACATGGTGGACAAGAGAGGACATGTTCACTTTGAAAGGTTTTCAAATAATTTCTTAATGTTACCTTTTACATATGAAGAACACTACATATGTTTTAAAGAACAGGACCATAACAGAAAAGATGATTAAATGCCCAGACATGAACTCACATTTTCCATTATCTTGTGAAATGTATTATCTTCACAGCTGTGAACAGTGAGGAAATCTAAACTTTCTTACCATAGGAACAAATAGAAAAAAGGAATAATATTAAGTCGCACGATAGGTATAATGGTATCTGTCGACTGATGTGTATATTTTGGAAGAGACGGTGTATTTTCTCTTTATGTGCGCATATAAAAAATCCTTCTCAGATACAACACTGTACATCTACATTACAGGGACAATTTCTACCCCAGAAACAACTCCAGAATACACGTGGACAGAAAAAACTGCATCCGTTTTCCCCCCTTAAATGACCATATAGAATAAATCCCAAGCAGAACAGGAACCAGTATATCTTTGGATCTATTCCAGCTGCCTAGTAAAAACTACTGGCCCAGTAAACCAGCCATTGCAATCTAGGCAAATATAAATATGTACCACGTTCTCTTTCAGGGATCAGAGAGGAGAGATCATTGCCAGATACTAACCATCATATATAGTAGGTCATCTTGCAGGCTTATGTCTCCAGGGATCAGCACTTTAAAATTAACACCACTAACTTAACTTTCCTCAATTATCACCTGTCACAAATCAAACAGAGGAGGGACGGTTCAGCTTTTCATGGGAATATATATGCCCTTCATGAAACACTTAAGTGCACAAGCGCCAACTCAAAGGTGCTGTCAGGGACAGTTAAATTATTGTTCGGGCCATTTTCCCATGCACTGTGGGGGAGGACACACTCTGAATGGAAGGGAAAGGACAACATAAAGGCTGATTTAAACTTCCGTGCAGAATCTACACTGTTGGTACGGCATAACCGCGTACTCGACGCCATAGCCTGACACACACCTCCCCTTAAATATAACTACAGGTGTCAGACTACAACATAGGGTACACGGCTGCGCGGCTAATGATGGTGTAGATTCGGCGCAGAAGTATATATCATCGTTAAGGGGACATGTGCATGCTGGCACACCCCACACACACAGAGCATTCCATGTGCCCATATCCAGGTCCATGGCCCATAATGCATATGTGTTTTGCTTCAGGATTATTAGATTCCTTATTCAGGTGTCCATGCCCTGAGCCACTGTATACTTTTGGGCAAATTAGTAGAGATTTGAGGGCAGCACCTGGCTGTGTGTTGATTGCTTTTGTTTTGTTTGCTTTTGCCCAGAGGCTGGTGTGAGTTTATGAATGACCAGCCTGGCAGCAAATGATCCCAGACAGATCCTTTTAGGAGTGTCTGTACTGTTTCTGTAAGACAGAAAAGTAAACACTAAGAATCCATAGCTCCAAAAATAATAATAATGGAAAAATGCAAAATAAATCATGCACGTGAGTGACCATACAAGACCTAAATCTTTGCCAGGACATTTTATTAGAAGGAACTCTTACTTTCCTTTCTATTGTGATAAAAATTTTAATTAAATATATCTAATATCTACAAATATCTAAGTATCCAGCTGGAATAAACGTTAAACATGCATGAGTTTTTCACAGATGATGTTTAAAGAACAAAATGCTTCACAGGGCAGCAGGCCCACCTCTGTGCCTCATATAAAATCCACCTTAGCTCGTCTTGTCCACCGTCCTCTAATTACTACCATAATGCTGCCAGCAGTCCCTGTATCATGGCAGCCTCAATGGCCTGTCCATTTATTGTCTTATTACCCCACTCCTCTCCTTCACGTATTACCTTGGTGTATCCCCTTCCTGTTCCTCATTACCTGTTTGTGCTGCACCCTCTTTCATCTTCCCTAATTATCTAATTGTTCTGTTCCCATCCCCAATTCATCACGTCTGTGCTGTTCCTTTTTTCTTCCATTACCTCATTGTGCTGTTCTTTATGTTTTCCACTCTTCAATATGTCAGTGTGCTGTTCCATCTTTCATCTTCCCCCCATTACTTCAATATGTTGTTCCAGCTCTTTATTTGGGGTATACTGATCCCTCATTCTCCTTCTCTTCCCTCTCTAGCTCAGCATGCCGTTCCCTCTCTCCCCTCCCACCTACACGCTCCATAATTCCACACTGAATGAATCTTCCCTCTGACTGACTGAAGCAGCTTTGCCTGTGAGCAGATAGCAAGTGAGGGAGGGAGAGAGAGAGAGAGAGAGAGAGAGAGGGAGAAAGAGTGATATCGAGCAAGAGGGAAAAGGAGGGAGGGACTAGGGATTGAGAGAGACGAGAGCAAGAAGAGAAGCATACAGAGAGAGGGACATGTGTACGCCTCTGTATGTGTCCTTGTGAGTGCGCGTGCTTGAAGGATACAGAAAGCCAGACGGCCAGTGGGAAGCACGCAGCTGCTCTCTGACAGCTCTTCTTGCCACCGCAGCAGCGAAAAGCAGGGAGCACCAGCTTTGGAAAATCGCATCAATGTAAGGAGAAGGTGCGTCACCCAGAGGGGTGAGCAGATCGTGGTGTGTGGACTGGATTGTGTTCTTACCAGGGCTAATTCAGCAAGTTCCGGCACAGCAGTTAATGTCTCTCTGTCTCTTTTTGTGCGTGCCTCTCCCCTTCCCCATCGGTTTGTTGTGGTCCATTTTAACAGCTGCGATACTGAGAAAAGGAGGAAAAAAAAACATCTGCTTTTCAGGCTCCCTGGGTGTCGTGTGGGATTCGCAGATTTCCCCTCCTGCAGCAGCATTCCCTGGACTCTCTGTGTGCCTTCCCTAGTCTCTCTGGGGATGCACCATCACAGCATTCATCTCCTTCTGCTGGACCCCCAGGAACACAAAGCTAGCTAACAACTTGCTGGTTGGGGGCTGCTCAGTGTAGGAAAAGTACAAGCAAAAAAATTACCCCTTGATTCTGGGCTGACTGGAAATTGAGGGAATTTAATTACTTGATATACAGTTGTTTTTATACAACTCTCTGGTTTCCCCATGGACAAGTGGGAAGGGGTATTAGGGGTTATTCTGAGTATATTGCACTGGACCCATTGCTCTGTTTGCCCTGATGTTGGCCGTTGTCACTAATTTGTCGTCCTTTTCTGTTTTTTTCCTTACCCATTCATGTTTCCTGCTCCGGATCCAGCAATAATCAGTTGTCTTTTTTTTTTTTTTAATCTGATCGTCCATGTTACTTGGGCCAGAACAAACCATGGCATGGAGATGGCTATAGCATCCCCTTATTTCTGTTTTGCTCTGTTTCACTCCCGAAGAAGCAAAGTGCACAGTTCAGATGTCCCTAAAGAAATTGCCTTACAAAGGCTTCAAATATGAGATTTTCTTCTGTTTCAGTCCAGAACAAAGATGGACCTATTTTGGTGACTCCTGTGGCTTTTTACCAATTTGCATGACCAACAGAAGCAGTAGATTAATTCAGTCTCTGTCTAATAATGATACGGAGCCCAATTATGAACTATAGAATTGAGCATTTAAAAAAAATAACAAAATCTTGTTTTTTTGGAGTAATTACAAAATGGAGTTGCTCTGAGGAACGGAAACTGAATCCTGAACTGAAATGGGAATATTAATGTGTATATTTATGTATTTTATACAGAAACTAGGATAACCACTAGGTCAATCCTCCATGAACTCACACGCATACATAGGTGAGGGCATAACACACCCATGCACATGTACAAAATAATGATTAATTTCGCCGCCTCATTAGTGTCACTCAAAATCTTTTTTTTACCAAAACGGCTTTTCATTTTTTTTGCAATTGTCTCAAATGCCGCCGCGAATCTGATTGCTGGGAGTTCCGTGACCTCCGGCACTTGTCCTCTACTCACAACCGACTGTGGGTCTGCCACAGTGAAGTTCATAAGAAGGAAGCCAAGGCAAGGAAGGGCTTTGGCTGTCCAGGAGCTTTTAGGATGTTGAGATCTCCCTGTATCGCTGGCGTTCCCATTTGGATCAGAAGTGCAGTACGTCCCCGTAGCCAGGGACATGGACCCCAAAGCGGCTCCCCCGCACACGCCCTGCCTTGCCCTGTGAAGGATGTCCCTCAGAGGAGCGCCACCTCAGGACACCTCTGAGACCCCCAGCTCCAGAGAGAGAATCCGTAGCCACATGAAGATGGTGATTGACCAACTTGAAGGCATCCTCCAGGAGCTAAAGGAGGTGGCCAGTGAACTCCGAGAGGTAAGACTGACTCTGCTTCTTATTGTTAGGTTGGTGGTGTTTTTTTATGGCTTGCTGCGTAAGAGCAGTGAAATGGATCTGATGAGAATTTATTTGATTTCACTTCAACTTTGACGTGGTAACTTACCCTGTTGTAGAGAATAGAGTAACATGACTCTTGTTCAAAGGACTGTGCTATCTATGTCAAGAACAGAGGAAAAACTATTTAGGATATATCATATATTTCAAAAGACTTACTTAGACTTAAGTAATGGAATTAGTTGCATATTTAAATAATGGACTTGGTAGCAGTTACATACACATAGATGTCTCTCATACAAAGTTGTATTTCTGTACTCAGGAAAACCACAGTAACAAGATTTTTGAATAATCTGTTTAAAGATAGGTTCCTTGTGGAAGGATGCAGGGTGTCTGTTTGACCCATGCGACTGAATCTCTGTTTTTCCTTGTGAGGTGCCCCTGTGAAACTCCTCCAAAAATAATGGAGAAAATATGCAGAAGCTTCCATAATTAAAACTTTCCACCAAAGGACATCCTCCCACTTGGCTGAATGCTTGTGAGGGGCCTCCCTCCCTAACTGTAACACCTCTCCTACACCAACTGAAACGTGCGCACATGTTTAATGCGCCCTCAGCTCCCCGTCTGCCATCAGTGTCTTATTAGCTCCAGCCGTCCGGCCAATCAGGATGCAAGAGGCTGTCAGGGATGCATTAAAGATGGAGGCTGTGACAGGCTGGCTGAGAGGGGCAGAGAAGCCGGCGGGGTGGAGAGCTGGCGGGGGCAGGGGTGGCAGACGGTCATAACTCAGTGCTGCCAGGTTTCTGCCAACCCCCACTGCCGCCTGGCTTACACTTCTTTATTTACTCAGATGGGATAAGAATCACAGCCATGGAATGTACCACATGGTTCTGCTGGAACCAGGACACATGAGATCTTCACAGTTTCACATACATTACCCACCCAAAACCACAAGCCCCACCGTCAGTAAATAAATACACAGATTATATAACTAACAGAAAAATAGTGCGACCCAGTGAAGGACATAAGTCCAGCTTGCTCAGACAAATGCCAGTGATGATAATGAGGTCATAGCAATGAAGAGTAATTATCTGCTCAACGGCACCTGGAGCTACAAGCCTGGTTCCCCAAGCTTACAGAAAGAGAACACACTGCTCTTCTGTATGACACTGTGTGAGATGTTCTGTGATCTTGGGTCTTATCTTGGTTCTGTGTCAAATGGGGCCAGATGACACTAACGACCACGGCGTGGCTGCCTCTACAGTTTTCTGAGGTTTGAAAACATGACAGATTTTCTTATGGTTGCTCTCATGAAAAATTATTCATTGGTCCTTACATTCACATTATGCTATAATATATCCTCCATACACCATAAGACAAGATAATTAACTAGGACAACAGTGATGTTAATAGTAACTGTTACATAGATTAAACAAGTGCTGAGTGAGCTGAAATTGTTCCACTGAAAATTATATTCTCTAACAACAACAATAAGGATAAATATCAGTGGCAATTTAAATATGTACAGGTCATTAAGCACACAACACAACTTATCTAAAATCAGAAATTTATAAAACCCTATATTTGACAAGTAAATTATAGAAAACGCTGGAGTAAAAGCCTTATGGGTTTTTAAGTGGAAATGTATAGAAAGGCAATGCGGGTGAAAAATGGAGCAAATCTATAGCATTTAGCAGTGTGTGTAAAGCATAAAAACATCAGTTTCTGATGTGTCAGTTAAATAACAGAGGTGTGCGTTTGTGACAGCAGCGGTGCAAGACTGCACTACTACCTCTTGGAAGAGCATTTAGTGGTAAAGCATTGTAAATGGATCTGTAAAGAAGAGATCGTTTCCCTCTCGATGATGAGCCATGGGATTACGGCAGAAGGTAAAAACCGGGCTTAGAGGAACTTTGAATTGACTGAAGAAGTCTCAGAGTGTAGAAGAGTTGGGATTTTGCTGCCGGGCCGAAGGTAGAGTGTGGTTAGCCAATGGGCAATCTCCGATACGGCAATGACAGTGAGCCCATCAGTAAATTTGTTTCATCCTTGGAAACTGGTAGCATTAGGCTTGCATTTCCAGCACCCAGGGCTAATCAGGAGTTAATGAGCTTTATTGTTTGTTTTTCCCTAAGGTTCCACTTCTAGATTTCCAGCCGGCTCTGGCCTTGTTTAGCATCCAGCAGACCTTAGGCTGTATTCAGCTACACTCCACACAAGTCCAGGAGATGCAATATTTTCACAATCAAGGTTATAAGATATTCATATTCAGCATCAAACAAATCCTTATGCAAGAAGTAGGCAATCCACATACCACGGGCTTGCAATCCTGCCAACGTCATGGCTGATATATGATGCTAAGAGGTCCTGAAAAGGCCTTGGGTTATTTCAGATTAAGGGTTTATGATTATCATTCAGAAGCAAGAAAGGCACTTTCAGCCCTATGGTTAAACTGCTGCTCTGCTTGAAATAAACACAATGCACAGATTCACCGCAATATCAAAAAGTATCAAAGTTTCTACTGACCATCCCATGTCAAAACAGGGGCTTATAACGTAATCTTGATTGATGAGTCAGATCATATCCTCTAAAATATCTAAAGGATAAGACTTACTAATAAAAGTCATGCTAATACCATAACCATCTTTCAATATCATGTAAAGCACTTTGGGGCAACTCAGTTGTGAAAAGTGCTATATAAAAAGAAATTGAATTGAATTGAATTGAATTGAATTGAACCATCTTTATCAAATGACCACCAGTACGTTTCTATTGAACCTGTAGAGAAGATCAGCAGGGTAGGCTGCAGTCATATCAGTCACTATCTGGCTGGAGTATAATAAATATGACTTTGCTGTTCGCTGCATGTTTTAGCTGCGGTGAAATTATTTACAATACAAAACCATTTGAGAAACTAATGCAAGTGAAATCCAAAGAGGCCATCAGCATTAATAATGAATTAATAACAAAACAGTAAGAGGTACTGCTGTGTACTTGAAACACTAATCATTTATCATAGCCCTTCCGCCCAAATCTGAGATGCGGAGTTTCCAGCTGTGATCTGTCCCTCCTGATACCAGAGGAGAGAGTCAATTTACTGGGGATTAGGAAAAGGATTGGGATGAGCAGTGGGCCTTCAAATATACCAAACAAATTCTCCCTCTGCTAGCAGCAACAGCGGGGGCAAAATGACCCAGGAAATTGCTAATACTAATAACCTCCATTTTTTGTTGATACAATTGACCATTTACATCCCAAACTCCTCTTTTATCTCTTCAGGCCAGAATAGGTTTCCTTTATCAGTTAGTTTCTTTAATCACAGCTTATATTCTTTTTTTTTCCAGGAAAAGCAATAGTTCTACTTAACACCATGCAGAACTTAGCCTACACACAACATTGTAGTGAATATGACATGGTGCTTTGGTTATTGTAGCTGAGCTATTTCTGGATTTTTATTAATCGAAAGCTTGCTTTTGTTATAGAATTACTGTATTCTGCATACATCTTTGTAAAACAGTACTACAGTACAATATTACACAGCACATGACCATGTCTTTATCAAGGTTCTAGCTCAGTCAAGGCAGTGTAAGGCTCACCATGAACTGCTCCAGCAATCCCGATCTGTCTCCAAATGTCACTCATTTCTACAATCTCTGTTAAGGATAGCAGCTCCTATTGTGACAAACATAATCTCTTCACATCAACCTTACATCTTATCGAAAATGATGGCACACATTAAAGCACATTTGGTTCAGTTACACTATCTCCCATTATTTTCAAATTAGAAGATATACTTTCTGATTTATACCTCTTTTTCTCCATCCAACCATATTTTATTGCTGACTGATGTGAAAAAAAGGCTTTGCTAAATAGAACAGACAGTAAAATTAAGAACAGGCTTTAATTTAAAGCCCTTGATGTATAAAAGAAATAATGATAAACAAATGGGGAAAATGTATAGATAAACAATGTGATGAAAAAAAAATGTTAATGGCTATTGCTCCAACACCGAGATACTTAACAACCAAAAATGGGTCCAAAGAGGGTGGGAGTTATTAATTGTTTTTGTATCAAGGACTGCAGTGTTGAATAAGCAGTTTAAGGCATGAACGACAAGAATGTAATAAAGATAATAATATAATAACTTGGCTTATGGATCATGATTTTTGGTTTTCAGCATTAACAGTACTGGTCTATTGGCACATTTCATCTTCTGGGGAGAGGAGCCATGCTGTTTTACTTCATGTGGTTCAGTCGCTGGCTACTGTCAGAATACAAGCTAACCAGCAGCTTCATCCAAGCTTGACGTCTCATCGGCACCATTTTGGACGCTTTGACAGTTCCATTCCAGCAGAAGCCCTGAGCCTGAGCGTTTACACGTGCGCTGTTAGCAGTGGGTGTGGACTGTAGGCCACTTATAAGGCTGGAGGGGTGGCCCATCAGCCTGCTGACGTCTGAAGCCTTTAATTCACATACTCCAGTTTCATCCAGTTCCACAGCGATATGTTATGTAACAGAGAGGTACAACAGTTTGTCTGAACCACAAGCTGACCTTAACAGGTTTCTTTGACTTTTGTCCCGACATCCTCGAAGGGGAAAGTTAGGACACAATGGCCCTTAATCCTGCATGTCAGGCTGCCATAAGCAGGAGTGACATGACTTTTACTGCAAGAACCAAATATCTGGAGGCAAGATTATTTGGGCCAGTCTAATACAACACTGAAACGAAATCGAGGCCACACTGTTTGCATTAGTATGGACTGTTTAATTATTCATACTAATAAAACTACAGGTCAGTATGACTTTTACCTCCTGTGAACTAACACCCTAGATGCGTGTTTGGCTATAATAAAAGTCATGTTCTCTGTGATTAGGTTTTACAGCTAGCTTTTAGGCAAGATTGAACCACACAAAATCTGTCTTTTATACTTCTTATCACTAGTGGAGAAGCCCTCTTTGACTGTAATAGGCATTGTGTCTTTCTGTCATACATTGTGATAGCTGGTCCCTGTAAAATAATGAAAATGTCTGTGAAGACACTGGCTAACTACTGCCACCCCACTTCTCTCAGGGGCAGAACATGTTAGTGTGTGGCGTGACGCTTACTCCACTGTGAGCTATTTTGTTCCTGACAGGAGAGGATAGGTGCTGCTAGTGGTGGGTATATTCACTCTTGTCTTGGCCCAGCTGTGTATATAACCAAAAGGCAGCACCTAATGACCTGAAAGTCTTGACTATGATCTCCTCAGACTAAGGCATTCCATTTTTCCCCCAGAGAATCACAGTTTATAAAATGGTATGAGGGTGGGATCTTAAGCCAGAGTATCATGTCAGAGGTGTGGGCCGATTAGTAATGTTCAGCATTCAAAATTTAATAGAGTAAACAAGGTTCATGTAAGGTAAACAGGTGAAGGATAATGAATAACCATTGCTAATTTGCTAACAGGTTATTATTCACACTCTAAATGAGGGCGACAAGCATCAAATATAAATGGACATTGTATAACAGGTAAACCTAGCAGGGCATTACCCATAATGCCACTCAACACAGGACCATTTATAATTACCATTCTTACAGTTGATTCTAGTTACCATGAATCAAGGCAGTTTTCCTTGATGCCAGAGAAATGGTACAAGGTTAAGACTTTAGCCAATAGAATATTCACACTTTCTGTTATATATAATGCATCACATTATTATTTATACAATGAAAAATTAATCCATTGACTGAGAAATGACTGGAACACCGTTCCTGCTCACGGAATTTTAGTAACCAGTAAACAAGTTTGTCAAGAACAGAGGCTTTCATAAGTGCATGGATGTCAGTATAGCTTAAAACTGTTGGATTAGTGGTATTCATTACTAATCCTTTTTAATTACCAGAAGTCATTAATATGTTTTAATATATAAGTATTATTAATGGTGCCTTTCTTCAGAGCCCTCTTGAGTGGTAAACCCCATTTCACACCGAAGAGGTCCCATACATTGTGAAAAAAGGAAGTGTGATTTGGTGACATAGCCTGGTATCAACACTGACCTTCCGTGAAAGATGGGTCAGGGCACTAGGGGACAGAGTTTTCCACCAGTGCCTCTGACAGAGCTGTGGGTGACAGATACTTAAAGTGAAAGAGCTTGCAGAAGCACAGCCATTCTGAGGTACAAATAGCCGGCCAAGAGACTGCCCTGTTAAGTAATTGTTTATAAACACCCAAAAGGCATTTCTCTACTGCTCTACCCATTTATATTTGTTTATAAAGCAGGCAATTTTGTCCAAAGCGAAGTACAAGTGAAGATCAGAGAGTAGGGTAAGCCGGCATCCCTGGAGCCACTGGGCATAGATACCTTGCGCAAAAGCCCAACAGTGATATTTTAACTATGCTAGACATGGAATTTTAACCCACGAGCTTCCAAACACATGCACAGCTCCCTAGCAGCTACATTTTTTAAGTTACTTTAAAAAAAAATGTTATTGTATCTAGTCTATGGATAAAGTTTAATATATCCAGCTGAATAATAGCAATTCCGCAAAATGAAAAAAAATGTTGTCATGCCCGCCTCCGGTCGGCACTCCCTAGGCAGCCACATCTAACCAGAGCACATCCTGCCTCACCTTAAAACGTAGACATACCTTCATCACACCCCCTGATAATTGCTGAATGTTACTTGGCCTGTATTTGTTCCAGACTCTTGGATTATGTCTCATTACTGTTTCATTACACACATTATATTCTGTTAGTGGTTATTTGAAACTTTATGTATAAATGTCAATAATGTCAAACCACACAATCAAACAGATATAACAGATGAACATTACTAATGTTCTCATGTACTCATGACCACTCCATATTTATATGTACTAAAAGGGGTAACGGACAGACAGTGGAGCTTATGTGTGGTATAATTCAAATTAGCTTATTATGAATTTTACATCAGGCAATACAAGAGGTTCCAATCTTTTTGTTTGGCTTGGGGAACATTTTTTGTATCTTTGCAGTACTATACCAATTAGCCATAACATTAAAACCACTGACAGGTGAATAACATTGAACATCTTGTTACAATGGCAGCTGTCATGGGTGCCATTATATATTAGGCAAGTGAACAGTTAGTTCTTGAAGCTGATGTGTTGGAAGCGGAAAAAAGGTCATGTGGAAGGATCTGAGTGACTTTGACAATGGCAAAATCGTGATGGCTAGGCCACTGGGTCAGTACCCACCAAAAGGAGTCCAAGGAAGGCCAACCAGTGAACCAGCAATGGGGTCATGGGCACCCAAGGCTCACTGATACGTGTGGAGAGTGAAGGCTAGCCCGTCTGGTCCAATTCTACCTGAGAGCTACTGTAGCACAAATTATTGAAAAAGTTAATGCTGGCTATGATAGAAAGGTGTTAGAACACACAGAGCATCGCATCTTGCAGCGTATGGGGCTGCGTTGCCCAAAGTGGTCAGAGTGCCCATGCTAACCATTGTCCACGCTGAAAGTACCTACCATAAGCTTGTGAAAGTCAGAACTGGACCATGGATCAATGGAAGAAGGTGGCCTGATCTAAGGAAGTATGTTTTCTATAACGTCATGTGGATGACTGGGTGCGTGTGTGTTGTTTATCCGGGAAAGAGAGGGCACCAGGATGCGCTATGGGAAGAAGACAATGAGGCAATGTGATGCACTGGGTCATGATCTGCTGGAAAACGTTGGGTCCTAGCATTCATGTGGATGCTACTTTGACATGTACCACATACCTAAACATAGCAGACCAAGTATACCCTTTGACGGCAGCAGTATTCCCCGATGGCAGTGGCCTCCTTCAGCAGTATAATGCACCCTGCCACACTGTAAAAATTATTCAGGAATAGTTTGAGGAACATGAAAAAGTGTTCCAAGTACTGACTTGCCCTCCAAATTCCCAAGATCTCAATCTGGTTAAGTATCTGTGGAATGTGCTCGACAAACACGTCTGATCCATGGAGGCCCCACCTCGCAACTTACAGGACTTCAAGGATCAGCTGCTAACGTCTTGGTGCCAGATACCACAGGACACTTTCAGAAGTCTTATGAAGCCCATGCCTCGATGGGTCCTGTTTTGGTGGCACAAAGGGACCTACACAATATTAGGCAGGTGGTTTTAATGTTATAGCTAGTCTATAATGTGCCAAAACATCACCAAAAAAGTGTCTCGTTAGGTTTCAACACATGCCTAATTATCAGTTAATTAATGAGTAATAACCACTTAATTCACACAAAACATAACTTAGAGTGGTAGCATCTGAGAAAGTGTGGTGATGAGTGGTGGTACACAGAGGTAGTTCATGCCAAGGACTGAGAAAGAGCCTGGGCTCTGCTTCACCCACTGACCATTGACCTGTCCTGAACTGAACACACACACACACACACACTTTGGTGTATATGGTTTATGAGAACAAATACCTGAATACCCACCAGCATTATGAGGACACTTGGAATGCAATGGCACTATTGTCCTCATAATTCAGACTGCACAATTAGTCTTATATGACTCCCAACAAAGTTTTTGAAAATTGTCCTAATAAACCATGATGTGTATGAGTACAACAAAATTAACAAACACCCCTATAGGTGGGTGTTAGCTCTGTGTTGATAAGACAGTGGGAAAGGGGATAAGCCCAATAAACCAGGATAAATCCCCCAATAAACCAAGAAAGGGGTGTCCTCATAAACCATATATGCCTGTGCACACACACACACAAACAGCTTTGACAGGTCTGTCACTGCTGCCATGGGGGCAAGGCTTATGTAGCGTGTCTCCACCTGTCACAGTGTCCGTAGTAAGTTGCAGCTGCTAGGTAACAGCTCTGAAAATCTGTTGTCTCTAGAGGCTTCCACTTGCATACATCTTACTCCTACGCACTTTTCTCCCCTTTAAGCCTGTCTTTTTTTATTCATGGTGAAAAATGGCACAAGCATAACTTGCAATACTGTCCTCAATTTAACTGTCACTCAGAATCTAGCCACATGTTTTATGCAGGACTAATAACGTAGACAAGAGTTTTTTGAAGTACAGAACCTTTTAAGAGGACTAAGTTATAGGCAATATATCTAGATGATGACATTATATGCATGTATTTTGTGACTGTGTCATTATAGATGCTTTCCTAAAGAGTTCTTTTTTTTGGGGGTGGGGGGGTAGGTGGTAAAAATGCCCCCCTCTGATATATCTCTAATTAGGGTAGTATTCAACATTTGTGATGCTATGTACAAATACTCCTAGTGAAAGGGGGATTAAGCATTAATTAATGAGTTTTTGGGTATCATGTCCAAGATCATCTAGTATTGCCTCAATATGGCCACTCCCTGGCACAATGCTATACTCTCTGTGCTCTGTGCAGAGTTTAATGCCCAACCCTGTTTTGCTGACAGTTGCCGTGATGTGGTTTGAATGGAGAAGAAAACCATAACAGGTGTTGAGGTCAAGGTCACCAGGTAAAAGATACTCCCAGATGCAGCCACAGAAAGGGGTGTCATAACTGCACCATCTACCTATAATGGGTGTGGGTGCAATGGCCGAAAAAAGAGAAATGCACAGAAAGTGGTGCAGCCGCTTGATACTTCTTTGGTGCTTCTCACTTTTATTCGTCTTTCATTGCATTGTGCATCAGAACTTCCCACAATGCATACCTGCACTCAGCTGCCTGAACAACCTCATAGTGACCAATCGCAGAGACCAATGGCAAACCAGCGATGCTTGTACTCTCTGCCCGTGTGAATATTAGAGTGTAATCTCCCTGAAGGGACTGCTGCCTCCTGACTGACCCTTTTGTATACCTCCCCGCTCCCCAATTTCACTTAATAATCCTTCGGGGTATCTGGTTGTACCCCTACCTCTCATGCCTTCCTGCCAGCCACAAATAATAATAAACAGGAGAATCAACAATATGAGTAACCGAGAATTGGTGAATGAAATGCTGTGTCACCTGACTCGTCCGCTCTGTGGAACGTCTACTCCCTCCCCTTATTCTACACAGATGTTCTGTGAAATTGAGCATTCTCATAAAATTGCATTATTTTTGGTTCTGCGCCATATAACTGACAGCATCGTCCATGGGACAGCAAAGGAGGAAAAACTAATTCTCAGTTATTCAACAGAATATAATTCTCGAAAAAAAGGCAGCCATCACGTGCCTCCCTTCCAGTGACCAGTTTGATCGAACACATGAAAATCTAGTAATCTGCATAGTTTTTGAAACAATAATTGCTTCATGAAATAAGAACCTTGATAAATGACAAACTGGAAAAGGTTGACAGATAAAGCTTGAAACTAATAGTAATAACTACTTTTTTGATGGTTGCAGCTGGACCTGTCTGTGTAGCGACTCCCAATAAACAATGTTTCATCTGATGAATGATGTATCCCTATGCATTCAGATTCTCCAAATGAATAAGTATTCTCCTCTGTCCATCCGTCCATCCATCCATCCATCCATCCATCCATCTCTATTTGCTATGTAAATTATAGCTTTACCTGCTGCTTGTATTATTACCATGGTATGATAACAAATATCACTTCATGGTCATCAGCCCGTCTTTGCTATGTTCTGTCAGAGGTCCAAACATAAATCACAGTCCAGTTTGTTTATAAAAATCATTCTAATTTGGACTTTAATAAAAAACATAATTCAGAGATGTATTCTTTTAAGAACATGGTAGACACTCTGTTCCTTGGTTAAAGACATTAGCATGTGGAAGAGCTCCAAATGTGTTTTTCACACTACTCCTCACTAATTAACACCCGTGGCAGGAAGGAAATTTAGCTTTCCTGGGACCTAACAGAGTGGCACCCAGAAGCTCAAGTTCCAGGCTATAAGCTTGCTGGCTGTCAGACAGTGTGACTGTAATACACAAGGAGAAAATCTGCTTGCATATTAACTGATGGAAAACTCATAGAAGCTGGAAAGAAAGAAAAGACAAAGGTGATGCATTCTTCGCGAGAACGGCTACACTAGAATGTACAGCTCATCTGTGTCCATATGGATCCAACAGTGTGACACGGTCTGGCGGACTAACAGGGGCAGCGTGACGTTTGAAGCGCTCACATTACTTTGCTTGCAGTGCACAGCACAGTAGTACTGCAGTTCTGAGCAACTAAGTCCGGACATCTTCTTTAGAGGACTAAATATGACGTAAATATAAATAAATAAATGTACAAATAAACCATGAAATAAACAAATCAATTTTGGTCATGAAAAATGGAATAAGTAGCTCTACACTTATTTGTTTATCCGTTTAATTTTTAATTGATACTTTATCGATCCCTGTGGGGAAATTCTCTCTACGCCTCCCCCAATTTTCTCTCTGTAGGTGAAAGTAAGCTGGCTGCTACATTTCTGTATTTATACATTTCTTCATTTATTTGTTTCTGTATTTCCACATTTCATGATTTATTTATTTCTGTATATCTGTCTTTGTATGTTGACAAGATAGGCGGGTCACGCGTCGTTATATTATATTATATTATATTATATTATATTAGCTAGCTATAATCCGCTTAGCTAATGTGTTCACATTCCTTAATTTTATGTAGCCCTGTGTTACTGATGGCAAATATTTTACAAGCCATTGCTAAGGATTTAAGATCATTCGTGAATGATTTTGAGAACCACGCACAAAATGATTACCTTCTGTTTAGTCTGGAAAGAGTAATGGATAGTTTATTTCATCTCAGTGCTGATATGGATGTGGACCTTGACCTAGCTGTGTTTGAACAGCGGTCAGGCTATCTGTGCTTTGCACATGTCACACAGTCAAATGATCCACACTTAAAATGTGTGGTGTGTGCATAGGCATAAATTTACAGTATCAGATCACAAATAGGAAGATGCAGGGTCGGCATGATGAGGGGGTATTCGTGAGCGATGCCTGCCCAAATGAGCTATTGTGACCCATCAGCACCAGCCACTAAAGACATCGACTTCTATTTTATTTGAATTTTATTTTTTAATAAAGTTTTTCATCATAAAACGAGCCGATATGCCATTTTCTCCCAATGGCATGGATATGGATCATCTGCTTATCAAACACTTCCCCCTCCCCCCCCCACACACCCATCAATATCTTTTACCCCCGCCTAGGTCTGTGCAATATATCGACTTTTTACGGTATATCCATACATTTTCAAAACGAGATACAGGATAATACCCTTTACATCTCTATACTTGTGGGTTGCAATTGGGGCTTTTGAAGATTTTTAACAGAAACCAATAATATTCCTTCCTGGTTGTAAACAATGCAAGAGCTTTGGTCCTGACCTTGCACAGAATCCACAGCTAAAATAAAATCAGGTACCATCTTACAGGGAATTTGATGGAAGCTTTGCCAGAACTGGGAGACCGACAGTGACATAAAACCAAAGAGACACTTATTTACTGTTCAAATGTACATCATCATTTACTAAGCGCTAATTTCCGCTAGCACGTCTGTGAGAATTGTCGTATTATGTTAGCATCAAATGCTAGCAGATCTGGCTTTCACTTGTGTAAATTTACATTACAAACTTGGATGGGGGACCAATTGGAATAGCTAAGTTGCTGCTGGAAGAGGTGTTGGTGTGGCCAACAGGGGAGCCCATTCTGTGGTCTGTGTGGATCCCCGTTCCCCAGTGCAGTGAGGGGGACACTGTGCTGTAAAAATGGTGCTGTCCTTCGGATGAAATGTAAAACCGAGGTCCTGATTCTCTGAGGTCATAAAAGACCCCTGGATATCTTTCCAAAGACTAGGGGTGGTACCCCGATGTCCTGGCTAAAACTGCCTACTGTGGCCCTATCAAATCTGGCATCATAATCATCTAATCACCTAATCATGCCCTATATCTAAGTGATGAATTCCCTCCGGCCCCTTCATCATCTTAGCTACTGTGTGGCCGCTGTCACATCATCCAGGTGGGTGCTACACGGTGGTGGTTGAAGTGGCTCCCCATTGGTTCTGTAAAGTGTTTTGGTTGTCTTGTAAAGCACTATATAAATGTAACATTCATTCATTCATTCATTCTTCATTCCATTCCGCAGTCTTAAAGTACTTTTTCAAGTAGCAGGTTGGAAATTTGTAAGTTCTGCGTTATCGGGAATGCATCAATATACTGCAATATGCAATCCAGAATATGACTATATTTCCTTCAGATAATCCTTGCGTATTGAAGCAAATCACCAGTATCTCCGTAAATTTTGACCAATCATATGGTGGTGATGCAACCAGCTTGCTTTAATAATAATAATAATAATAATAATAATAATACATTTTATTTATATAGCACTTTTCAGGATCTCAAAAACACTTACAAAGAATACAGTAAACAGGTCTAGTCATGGTTTTGGTCCTGCTAGTAAGCATGGCTGTGTCAGCTTGAGTACACGTCGGGTATGGCTCAAATAATTTACGATTGAAAACTGTCTCTTTGTGGTTTGGCTCTTAGTGGCAGTAGAAAAGTGCCATAACTTACAAAGGGCATGGGTGTAAAAAAACACCATGCATAATGAATACAGATTTTTTTTCCCTAATTTGTTATGCATGAACTTAAATCAATTTGCAGCAAAAAAAATTCCTTAAGGCCAAGAAAAGCAGATACTTATTGATCTTTAACTCCATTATCAATCAGAACCTTCTCTAAATACCAAAGTTAAGACCACCCGGCATGGCAGTTAAAGAAATACATACATTTCAAAACTGCAATCTATGTACCCAGGAGAAGCAGATGTGAAACTAGTGTCAGCTAGGAACAAGTGCAAACAAATGGCCACAGGCATGTGTGCTATTCTTTGCAGAATCTTCAATACCAGCTTTACAAATATCATAAACAAGATGTTTTATCAATTGCCTGGCTGCCTCCAAAGGAGTTTATAGGCCTGTCTGCTTAAATGTTATCAGGGGGGGTTGGTGTAGTTTGACATATTAAAATATATAAGTCAGGACAAAGGACCCAGACCATATGACAGTCCTAAAATTCAAACAGAAAGCAAAGCTGTGCCCCAGGCATTGTTTCTGTGGGGAGCACTGACTCAGCGTATCAGTTTAAAGGAAAAAGAAAGGCAGCACTGAACAGTGCAAGTCAGGAAATCTGTATCCTGAATCAGCTGTGGCCTTCAAGCCCAAGGTTCCACTGTGAAATCCCGGTGTTCCACTGTGAAATCATACATTTCACCTGCAGTATGCAGCAGTAGTAGTAATTTGTGCCATACAACTAACTGAAATACTCAGAAAAAGCATGTAATGGGCTACAAAAATCTTGCAGCTTTCTGAAAGCCTTGTCAAACTCATTTATAGGAGATACAGGATAATACCCTTTATATCTCTATACTTGTGGGGTACAATTGGGGATTTTGATGATTTTTAACAGAAACCAATAGTATTTCTTCCTGGTTGTAAAAAACGCAAGAGCTTTGGTTCTGACCTTGCACAGAATCCACAGCTAAAATCACATCAGTTACCATCTTACAGGGAATTTGATGGAGGTTCATTTCAGGCAATCTGT
>JAAGVU020000008.1:3103981-3132838 GCA_011763525.2 Mormyrus iriodes | reverse complement strand
CACAGAATCCACAGCTAAAATCACATCAGTTACCATCTTACAGGGAATTTGATGGAGGTTCATTTCAGGCAATCTGTATCCCGAATCAGCTGTGGCCTTCAAGCCCAAGGTTCCACGGTGAAATCTCAATGTTCCACTGTGAAATCACACATTTCATCTGCGGTGTGCAGCCTTTAGTAGTAGCTTGTGCCATACAACTAACTGAAATACTCATAAAAAGCTTGTAATGGACTAGAAAAATTTAGCAGGTTTCTGAAAACGTCATCAAACTCATTTATAACAAATCTCACATTTACTTATATCCATGTATTGAGTTGTTGACACACAATTAATCTTAATACTGTAATTTTCTCCCATTTTAATGAACTTTTTTTCCTAACCCCATTCTGGAAAAAGTCATAGAAGATGAAAACTGCTAAAAACAATGGCAAGTATTTTTACTTTGCATTTAGAAAAAATAAACCAAAATGACATGCTAGTGACTTACCAATTACATAATGTTTACTTTTAATTCCTTCTTCAACTTTAGTTTCATTGACAGTCCCTATTAAAATGTAATTTTTGTATTGAGTGAAAATCAATAATGTTTGATCAGGAAATTCTTATTTCCACTCTTTCTCACCTTATTGACATTTCTTGATATCCATTCATAGCATTTAATTTCACAATGCACAGATTAGCATCTCCTATATTGTAGTTTAAACTTTTGAAAAAATGTCTAATAAAAACACCCTTCCATCCACTGCTGGTCGACCCATTAGGTGACATAGGCGACCGCCTAGGGCGCCATCTTCTGAGCGGTGCCAACTTAACAAACCGCTGCCCCCCCCAGGCTTGTCTACGGTGCTATAAATATTTCCTTTACCTTGCACTACCCTTTCTTCCAATAGCAACATATGTTCCTTTTCCTTAAAAAATTAACCATATATAACATTAGTTTCCCTTATCAGCGCTGAAAATAAACCCTGCTGTCGAAAAGAGCTGTAGGAGGCAGGATTCTGGTTACAGAAGAGTTTCTACTTTGCCTCCGAGGTGCATACTGCAGGATGCTCTGCATCACTTGTTTTAGGTTTGATTTACCATACGTATAGCTCCCAAAACAAATGCCAGAAAGGAAATTTTACACAGATAGTAAAAAAAAACATCCACAGAATTTGGTTATAACACAAAAGTTGAATAATAATCACATTTGATTGAATTATACTATATTCACGACTCTCAGCAGTGCTGTACTGTATGTGGGTTACTCACAAACAGTAATCCTGAGCTTGTGCTCTGTACCTCACTTTCAGGTACCTTATAGTTCACCTGTGTCTTTGCGAGGCTGCTAAAATGAGGGCCAAGAATGGAAAGGGTGGTGCTTGTGTAGTGCACTTACATCTCTGTGCTGTATTTGAGCAGACATACTGGGTGAATAAAAGTAAATCAAGCTGAAAAGAACATGTTAACTGTACTAACATCTCACTTTGTTAGTCCCAAATATAACTACTCAGTCCTATCTCCCATACTCATATGGGTTCTGACAGGTGTAGACATCAAGCAGTTGTTGGGAAGGATGACAATTGCGGGCTAAAGTTCTACCAAATGTGCGGCATTTACACATTCTGCATTTTAACCAAGTATTTATACACATTCTGAAAGGTTCTTAATTGTATTTCTTAGAAAGTGGCTCTTAAAAAAAGCAATTTGGCTGAGATGAGTATTTCTCCTTTGTATCATAGTAAGTGTCTGTGTTTTGGGTTGTGTTGAGTATCTGATTTCTGTTATGGTAATTGTTGTTAGAGTGGGGCATGATGAAGGAGGGACGATCGACATAGCAGCTCCAGCAAAACGGGGTCTTATTGACGTAACAGAACACAAAGGGAGAATCAGAAAACAAAGGGACCACAAGGGGTCAAAACAAAACTGGAAAAACCAAAAACTTTGGCAGGGAGAAACACCAGGAACAACAATTCCAAAGGTTGGGAGGAACACAGGACTCTACAATAACTAACATGCAATACCTACAACTAGCAATCAAACCACTAACACCAGGCAACAATCACAAAGACCCACTGAGGAATAGAGCAAAAACAGGCACTTAAATTCACTACTAACAAGACATGATGCAGAACAGGTGAGAACCACAACCAATCAAACCATCACTATGGACTTGGGGAAACAAGGAACAGGTGGGGTAAATTACAATTAACAGGCACTAAAGACTAGGAGATCTTAAACAGAGAGGGCTATCTACACTAGGAGAGATTAGGAACACAAGTACAACAGAACATAATTAAACAAGGCACAGGCGGGGTGAACTCATGACAGAGGAATGGTTGTTTCTGAGCAGCACACTCAACCCACTGAGCTACTCAGCAGCCCAGGGAGTAAGGAAACACATATGCACAACAACAAACAGGACTACTCTGGCAATTGCGTGTGCTACATTGTGCTTTGTGTTGCTGTATCTACATTTTGTATTGTAGAGAGTGCATTAGGATTTCCTCTTTTTTTGGGGTTTATTATAATTCTAAGACCAAAATACCTATTTTTCTACTCTCTTTTGCTCATTAATCTCCATTTATTAATGCACAAACTCTTGCTTATGGTCAAGGTAGTCCTCCTTCCCAGCGTTTGTTTTTTTTGGCAGTCTATGCCAGGAAGGTTACTGCAGCCAGCAGAATCATTATATCACCGTTGGGCTCCTGAGCAAGGCCCTTAACCCCAGCTATTCGGAGGATATTGGGAAAATGGCTGACTCCATGCTTTGACCCCAAACTTTGCTACCCTCTACATATGTTTGTGTGTGCCTCAAAGGAAAACAAGATGAGATGTGCGAGGATTTAAATTCTGCTTTTCAATTCTACTTGCTACCTGTACAATGACATTGAAAGCATTCTAATCCTGAAAAAAGTATTAGTATTGAAAAAAATATTACTGAAACAAGTACTAGTACTGAAAAACACATTACTGAAAAAAGAGGGAAAGAAACAGAGCAAGTCAATGCACTCCATCATTCCACTAGACAGTTGTAGTCTGCATGGAGACCAATGGTCGATGGGCAACCTGCAACCTCTTACCTCAGGCTGCCAACACTGCTTTACATGTCTGGCAAGTCCCCCACTTTCTCAGTAGCACCTGGCCAACCACAACTGTAAGTGTAGTTTTAATAGTGTATCTTCTAAGTGTTGCTTGTCTTATTTGGTAACTCTACAAATGCATCGGAGTGCTGATTATTAAACATAATTGCATCTCACCACAAACAATGTAACATGCTAACTGATTTCGCACAAGGAAGTTTCCCCATCCATTTTTCTTTTAAATTTAAATTCTTTTAAATCTCCCCACGATCACAACATTGCCACGGACATCTATGCCCCTCAGTTTCAGAAGATAAAACAATACCACAGAATTCACGTTTGAAATAATTGAACATTTACTTTAATAGTATTTATAAAGCATTCTATTGTTTCATTTACTGACATCTCATCCAGGGTGTACCTCAGCTTTGTGCCCTGTGCTGCCTAGGATATGCTGCAGGGCAGCATCTGCAACCATGGCTAGTGTAAGCAGTTAGACTATGGATGGATGGATGGATGGGATTTTTTTCTGTGACTTATGAGCATGTGTTTGTATAAACTTCAGATGACCGCAATATCTGACAGTATTAGAAAAAGAGGCTACCCTAACAGGGGACAAGTGAAGCATGGGGTGTTTATGTGTCTGCGGGCATGAGTCTGCTTTTTTTATACGTGGTGAGGCAGTCTACGTAATGTAAAGGCTTCTCACACTCCGAGCAGTCATGAGAAAAGTGGTGACTATAAGCAGAAATACAGCATCAAGTAACCCCACAAACCGACATGCATCACCACTCCAGCAATATTATCATTTTAATTACTTTCACTTACATTATTCCAGCCCATAACTGGCTCTCTTTTCAGACAGTGCTGTTTTGCACAGAAGATGATATGTTGGCTGAACACAATGGCCCTCCCCCCACCATTGTTTCAGCCAACCTATCATCTTCTGGCAAGTCAGGATTGTACTAATAATATCATTATCATGTACTAATAATATCATCTTCTGGCAAGTCAGGGTTGTACTAATAGCATTAATAATAATGATAATATAATGTCTTTGTCACTATTCAGCCAAAAATACTGGCAATTTCCTTTGCAAAAGTAGAATCTATATTGGCTCAGCAAGGAACGGGAGTGTTTTCAGGATCTAAATGCTACTGTTTGCTCAAGGAGAGACAGTGGGTTCTTATGTCAGAACTTTCAGACCTATTATTGTTGGCCAAGTAAAAACTTCTGCTGCTTGTGGAATTACAGTGCAGTGCGGTCAGAATAACCACGGGCCCTGTGCGTACAAATACACATGCACACATAATGTGCAGCTGTGTTTTTTAGGCCTGAACAGCAAAACACCAAACTTCAAAAATCATTTTTTTTTATTTTGAAGTAAGCAATGTTGAACACATGAAATATCTAATATCTGTCCAACTTTCACACAGTCAGAACTGAAAAGACACCTGTTAAACGAAGAGGAAAACAGGGATGATCAGGACTGAAGTGAAGAGCGTGGATGCGAGTAGAGATCATCAACCCATTCTGTGCCTCACAGTACTGAAATGAAACTGACAATGGCTTCTAGGGCAAGGGTCACTTATCGTAAAATGCCAGGAAAGTGAAAAAAAAAACACACACAGTAGTAGCTAGTAGCTGAACCATTAAGCTTAAGTTGTCAGAATTATGTTGGTGTCTGCAGTTAATATCTGGGGCAATTTTTTTAGAGATAGAAGGATGAACTGTGTGATGCTTCACTTTTTTGCAAGCTCAGACACCTGTGATGTCTTTATCTGTTATGTTTCCTGCTGATTGAAGTACCACGTCTCCTGAAGGAAGGAGGGACTACAAATGAGGCCTTCACTGTTGACAGGGCAGCCTAATTGAAGGAAATAAAAGGACTGTGTAACTTGGAGAGATCTTCAAAGGTCTTCAAAGTGTGACACTGTGAAGTCCTTCAGAAGGATGGAGGTCATGTGATGCACATCGATGCGTCCCTGGGTCAACAAGGGAGGAGCTTGCACTTCACTTCTTTAACCAATCAACATTTTCATTGTATGACTGTATGTATCACTGCATTAAGTAAAACCAGTATTCTTGATTAGGTGGCAAGGTGCACAGATTTCTAAAGTGCCTGTTTTATTGTGTATGCCTTTTGGTAAGGGACACGTCATAGATAAACATAGACAAAACACAGCAATATGTTTACCTGCAAAGGCTGAACATGATAATGATGATTAATAAAAGATTATTATAACAAAAATGATAATAACAAGGCTAGAACCAATAACCTTCTGATCACAAGCACAGCAGATTAGCCTGCTGAACCACACTGCTGCTGGTTAAATGGCTGGAAGCCTTGAGTTTGAAAATGAGAAAAAAAAACGAACCAGTGTGGTGATGTCATATGATGAAGACTGTGATTGGTTAAAGAAGTGAAATGCAAGCCCCTCCCTTGTTGAACCAGGGACACATTGATATTACCAAAATCAGGAAGTCCTTTAGACAGATGTAGGTTGTGTGATGCTCTGAAGTCCTTATGAAGGAGGAGGTAGTGCATGAGAGATGGAGTCTATATAATATTTAAGAGGCTGGATGTTAAATGGAACTTAAGATTCCTGAAGGAAAGTTGCTTGGTTCCAATGCCTGTGTTTGATTTTTTCAACATACCAAGATATTCAAAAGATTAGTTATTTTCTTTGATATGTATCAGTCAAATAAGGCACAACATATAGTGGATTGCATTGTCATCCAATGCGGCCCATTGTCCCTCAAACACAGGAAAAACATTTTGAGGTCTTCATCAGCAATACGTACAGCCAGACCCCCTACATAAGCATTTGAAATTAATGGAGAAGGCATCTTTGATATAAACATTCTTTTAGATGTTTTTATAAGCATTGTACCAGTTAGAGACATTTCTGCGGAGTATCACACTTTCACTATGAATTACTTAATAATTATTCAAACATTTTTAATGATACTGTCATTGTGGGTTCCCTCATTAATTTCTTATCTTCTATGAGTAAAATGGTTTTTCGAAGTATCTGCACGGGCTGAGGATGGGATCATTTTTAATACATTATTGAATAACAGGCCTGGGAAACTTATTGTGTTATTGCGTGTTAATGTTAAAGTCAAAACTTATCATCGCATTAACGCATGCAGTATTTTGTTACCCAAACGAGAAAATAGTATGAGCATCGATTTTTATAGAGACTATTCCTTCCTGACTGTAAACAGTGTGAGAGTTCATGTTGTGACGTTGCACAGAATCTCAGAATTCTGAACTAAAATAAAAACATTCAGCGTCACGGTGAAGCTGATGTTACATGGTATGTTCCGTTTTAAAAAAATCTGCCAGATGGAGGCATACATAGCATAAAAATATGGTCATTTGCAATATTTGTTTTATGTTATTGAAGGTTTACTTTAAAATCATAATATCTTTCATGTTAAAAAGTGTACTTTCAGTGGTTGTCAAGCTTCTGTTATTAGAGCCTTTTGCCAGATAGGTTTTAGATTTTTGATCGATCCGGTGGATAAGAATAAACTGTGTCTCAATCTGCCCATTGAGTATATGCGATTGTATGTACATGTGATATACGCCATTAATTGTCAATGTCTGTTTAAAAAAATAATCATTTAACATTCCTACTTATAATACAATACCCTCCCTTCTTATTGCCATCTGCTAATCAAGCCTTTTTAAAAGCACGTACATCACAAGTTTAAGTACAACACACCCCACCAACCCATGTGGGGGCATCCACAGCTTATGGGCACAAGGCAGGGAATAACCCAGGGGTGCCTCCCCCTCGCAGGGCACACACACACCATTGGGCAATTTGGCAACTCCAATTAACTTCAGCATATTTTTGCACTGTGGGGGAAACCAGAGTATCTGGAAGAATCTCCATCATGACACAGGGAGAACATGCAAACTCCACACACGGAGCTATGGCAGAGACTCAAACACTGCTCCCAGAGGTGTGAGGCAACAGTGCTCACCACTGCACCACTGTGTCAAATGAAACCATTAAACAAATATTAAAATACGGGCCATTCTCACGAACATGAGAATTAAAAAAAATGTTCTGGTGAAATAGTGTTTGATTTTTGTGTAGAGTAATTGAAATTGAAACAACTTTTGTGATTATTTTAATATTATGTCATTTGTTGCTGTGATCTGTTGATCTGTTAACCATTTCCCTTAAATAGTTAGCTGAAAATTAGTAACATGAACCTACATATATTGTTTTTGACTTTTATCTTTATTTGATTTTCATTTTATTTGACTTTGATTTTATTGCATGTAACCCACAATAAACAATGAGTTTCTACAATAAGATCTGTATTTTTGCCCTATTTTTGTTAGTTTTGTCTTTTTGCATCTTAGTAACTTCGATTTGTACTAGGTGGGATGACTGTAAATCTCTCATGAACTGATGTCTTAAGAATCCACGCTGAGTCATGCCTATACATGGAAACCCATTAATGGCTTAGTGCTGCGGTAAATTTGTCAAAAGGGTTTGCTTGACCTGCAGCTCCAAGGGAGATCCCAAAGCACTGAGACTGCGCGATTGATCAATACACATCAAGACATATTGGCATATCTAGCCACAAAATAAAGCACTGTGGTTGTTTTTATATTTGTATTTTTACAAATCACTGATTTTGAAGCACAGGCACTTACGTAAAAATGAGTGAAAAATAAAAGTCAAGTAAGCACCTAAAAAAAAAGAAAAACTGTTCTGTTTGGGAACTGGAACAACAATCTTCCGCAGTGTCTTCACTACAGATATAAGAATATGCATGCTCCAAATTTCATTCAGTGAAACAAGCAAAAATATATATTTTGATCAATGCTTTTTAGTGGAAATGTATGGTAATGACAATATAGCCATTATTTCACCTCTAGGGAGTTACTTGTTATCACAACAAGCTTAATTAACAGACAGCGTCCATGATTGGCTGAGCATATCTTCCTGTTTTTTTTAACCAAACATACCAGGAGCCATTTTTAAACATGAACAATTCACAATGCTGTGAGTGCCATAGCCAAGTAGCAGAGAACACTATACTATTACCACCTACAGATAAAACAGCATAAATCTTATCTAAATGTTAATTGACTGTTTAAAAGGCTATGTGTGGCAGAAGCAGCAATCTCAACTCGTAACTCACACCCTCCAAAGCCTTACAGAATTATCATCACCCCCCTCCCATGTTCACGGCGTTCCCATTGGCAAGGCATTGATTGGTTTTTAATAGCAATGTGACCACATTTACCTTGCTGCCTGCACACACTCAGAGACATTGCTCACTGCTGCGCAAATCCTGTTAATTATGTGGCAATCTCCACCGCAGGCTCAGTGTTGAGGAATGAAGCTGCTGTTAAGCTGTGGGCTGCTGCTCTGTGATGTTTTCAAGGGGAAGCTTTTTGTCAATAAATGTCAACTGGTATTCTCCGGCTTCTATGAACAATTTGTGATGTAGTCCCTCCCCCACTCAGCTAGTGACATTGTCATTCCTGGTGACTCATTTACTGAGAGTTTACATGTATTCTCTTGAAACTTAATTTATAGAATGCATTGTTTTGGTAAATATACATCTATATATAGTGAAGTCACCAATTTTGTGGAGGTGAAGCAAGTGTAGCTGCCAGATAGTGTCACACAGGGGATTATTGGATGTCTCAGAATAGTTTCCTTTTCCAAATAACCATCCACAAAGTCCACCCCCCCAACACACACGCACATATGCACAGCTTGGCTACCTTTCAAATTCAATGTTTTATGAACTGACAGGTCTGATAAAGGTATTGAGGCTTCAAAAGAGACCCACAGAACCGGAGAACAAAAGTGAGTACAACGCATGCTGACAGATGTTCTCACTCCTGGAGATGGCTGCACTGCAGATTGTTAAAGATAGAGGTGCGAATGCAGAGAAACAGCGAAATGTTTTAAAAGTAGAACAAAAGGGAGCGACAAGTTAATATCCTACATAAACACTGCTGTGACAAGGATTTTTAAAATTGCCACGGACCAATGTGTCCACTCCCTTTTTCATTCCATTTGTTCTCCCTGTTTTTCCTTAAATCTAACATGAACAGTATGTGTTGTACAAGTAGCATCACCTGTCCTGCTGAATTTAATCCAAAAAAAAACACCGAAGTATGTACTATCAAATCCACTGTAAATTTGTTTTATAAAAAGTAATAAATATGGTACTAAAGACTGCATATTTTTATACCATAAATCTGGACTCACTCTGCGCTTACTTTAATAAATGTGACGTCCCTGAATTAGGCTTTTTTGGGTTTGACGTAGTTACCAGAAAAAAGTAAAATCAAAGTGAAGCTAAATTATAATGGGAAACCTAATTACATCCTTTAATGTAACTTAATGTTTGCCACTAAGACTTTGAACAAAACTTATATGAAGGTTTTAAATATACTGCATAATAACATGCATGAAATTGATTGTCGTTAATAAGTGATTACTGAATACCACTGTGAAAATGTCTTAGGCAGTCAAAGAAAAATGATGTTTAAATTATCTTCACATTGGTGTAAAACTATGATGTCTGTCAAAGTGTGTCAGCTTAGCCATTTCAAAAGCTCCCCTAAAGTCACCCCACTAGTTGCAACAAGCATCAAATATATAATGTATTTTGTGACTTGACCACTAGCACACCTTGTACGGCCAATCAATATTTCATTGACATTTTTAACTAGTTAATGAAGTGAGCTGGAGGTGAAATTTAACGAATACAGGGAATGGCTGAGGTGCACTTGAGGAGAGGTTTGGAAACTGAAGCAATGTTCTTCTAGCCATCTACCAAGATATCAGTAATCGGATACTTATTTTTAATTTGCTTGTGTTCTAATGTTAAATTGTACTTTTTTTTCTAAGCCAATATATACTTACTACCCAGATAAATAGCTTTAAACATGTTCTTTGACTGCCTAGGACCTTCGCACAGCAGTGTATATTGTGTATAACAAATTTAGATATCACTTTTTATTTGGTCAGAAGTTTTATCAACCATAACCTGGGATAGTTGCCACTAACTACACAAGTACGTATACTGTATCGAAAGATTTATTGATCAGTGCCTAATTATCCCATTAGCCATTGACCCACTGCTTTGCAAGGAAATAGGACAATTTGAAAGAAAGAAAATGTGTATTACATATGCAATACACCAGGGGTAGGCAATCTTATCCAGAATGGCCAGTTGTGTATGTGGGTTTTTGCTGTAGCTCCATAATTAAATTACTAAGTAGAGGACTGTTTGGCTGAAGAATTCTCACACCTGGGTTTGAACAGCAGACCTAGAAGTTATCCCAAAAATCTGCATACACACTGGCCCTTCGTGGATAAGATTGGCTATCCATGAAAAACACAAAACACTGGTGTATAACAACATATAATTAGTTTGCTTTGTGTCCAGAAAATTAATGCAGGTCTAAAAAAATGAATATTGGCAAGCTTCTACTTTTAATAAAACAAAATAATAGAAGGTGCATTAAAAAACATGCTTACTTGCCATATTCACCTAAAATATACAATGAAAATCAACGACAAAGTAAAAATATCTACTTAATATTATTCCTCAGTTGGAATTAGAAGCAGCTATAACAAGCTCATGAAATATTTGTTGTATGGAGTAAAATGGGAAGTTAAAAAACAACTAAAGCTGCAAAAACAGAAGTAACCCAAACCTCAAAAAGGTGACCTCATACTGAGAAGGAATTACAGCCAGGAGGTCATCATCCACTCCCTCTTTCCTTCCCCTGCTCTATTTACTCTTCACCAATAAGAAAGTGAACTGCACCTGCCACCAAAGGGTCATTGCAGGGGTCACTTGTCAATTTTGGATAAAGGCACAGTGCCTATAACATGCCCTTTGGCTTGAAAGTGAGCAGCCTGTTTGGATGCACATACCTCTAGGTTGAAATTCAGTAGAACTGAGAAGGCCCGGGTAAAGGTGAAGTATTTACTGCTAGTGGCTCAAAGGTCCCCAGAAAGCCATAGCCAACTTCTGCTATCCAAAGACCTACAATTCACTATCCAGTAGAGATCTGACACCAAGTTCACACTCTGCATGGCCCAATTTAAAACAGCCTGAGCTAAGCCAGGTTCTGTCAGTATTTTGAAGCCCCTGACAGCATTATGAGCACAGTGGCACTATGAGCAGCAGGCTGTGTGGTGTGGCAGCAGGCAAGTGTGACCCTGGGCTCAGTTGTTAGTTCTTGACAATCAAGCCCCAATTAAATTGACTCCAGCCATAAACAGCACAATTCGAAAGATTTCAGAATAATTTTAATCCCTTGAAAGAACGTATTTAATATTGGTTGCTATGCATCTAATAGAATAAACCGATTAATGGTTACAGTTATAAAAACACAGCAGGCCCAATGGGCCCGGAGAACAGGAGTGGTTTTCTTTTACTTTAATAGACCATCAGATGTCACTTAAGGTGACCAAAATTGCCAGCTCATCCACAGAGCTTGTACGTATATTAGAAGATGCTCTTCTCTGGCTGCTGGCAAATCACTGGCAACCAACTGTTCCCTAGGAAGCCGTTCTGTAACAGGCAGCCAAGGAACTCTGTGTTGACTCCAGCTTTTTCTTCAGCTATCAGCAGAAACCTGACTTGAACAGCAAGTTTAGCTGTGGGATCTATCCCACATCCAGCGTAAACGTTTATACAAGCTAAGCTTAAAAAGCACCTTAGGTATCCTTGGCTGTGATTTTACAAATGTTTACTTTTTTAAAAAGTGAATATACTCTAAATTAATTCCCATGCTTTATTGGACATGGGAGAAATTTGCACCTGGAAAATATTTTCTCCACAAAAGAGTATTTAATGCCCGAGAATTTGTGGGGCAATTTTGTGGGATAAACACATTTTCCTTATACATGAACACCACATCAAATATTAAAAACTGATTTTGTTCAGTGTAAATACCAGTTATTTCAAGCAACAACAGTACAAAGAAAACCATTTTCCTGTAGAGCATTTACATATCTTTGCAATTAATATCTATGAAAATAACTCGTATTCGAATTAGGTACATCGTAACCTTTGGTTTCTGCTCCCTTAACAAAATATAATGTGTAAAACATCCATGAAGTGCTCAGTAAAGTAGAATGTGCATACCCTAACCAATGCTTCATTTTCGGTATTCAAAGGTATGACGGGAATTTGGAAGTGTGTCTAATTGTCATGTGCTCATAATGATTTAGAATGTCAGTAATGACATTTGACAGTTTAATGGCTTTTTTTGGTTAAAATCACCGAGACGTTCTTTTAATGGCACCCTGAAAACTCACCATTTATTTTCTCAGAAAAAATCGCATCTGTCACTTCATATTAGTCATTTACGGTTTTCGATAGATATAAATTTCAAGCACTGTGATAAATAATGAAATCAAATGAAATGCAAGTCATAGAAAACAATGATTTATAATGACATGCTGAAAAGATATTATGAAAATCATTATTGGACTCTGAGTTTATATCGTCATCATATATGAGTCATTTTAGTTTGCTGAAACACAAGTGTTTTTTCAATTAACACACAGGTGAAATCAAAGGGGAACTTCAAAAGTGGGTTTTAATTATTTTATAATACTAATTCTCTAAAGACACATTAGCATTACCGCAAGAAATGACTCCTTCCATCAGTAAGGAAAGTTACTGCAATTCCAAGTAGATTTATACAAAGTTTCATTGGTCAAGAATGAACCAAAAATTGATGAATTTATACTGAACAGTACAGTCAGACCCAGAATTCCAGAATTAGGGAGATTAGTTTCATGGAGGTAAAAGTAAACAAATTTAAATCACTGCTTAAATTATCTGACTTTATTCAGAACTTGTAATGTCTACAATGATAAATACTTATCGGAAGATATCCATTCTTGATGAATTTTGCAGTGTTGATTTTGAAATACCAATTTAACACATAAAAAGAGGCATCTTTCATTAAACGCCTGGTTAAACAGACATTGAGAGAGATGACCTTGGCACTAACTTGGCTTCTGGTTCTGATCTGAACGGAAGAGTGTAAGGACTTGCATTATATTGGGAGTCACAGAAGATGGGCACCCCCTTTTTATTTTGGAAGGGAAATTACAAACGTTACATGATGATGTCAAAACACACTTGGAGGCTACTGCTGTGAGTGCCATTGTATGTCATTAAATATGAGGGTACTCGTTTTATACTAAACTTAACAAAATTACAGGCTTTTTTAAAAAACCTGAGGATTAACACTTAGGTTTTGCTGTAAAATAATACTGCCCCCCTTCTCAAAACCACCTAGTAATGCTCAAAAGTGAAGTATCTCACCTATTATGCTGTAGGCCTATATAACTGTACAAAGAAAGCCTAATGGGAGCTCCTCAGTGGGGCTCTGTCAGAGCAGGCGTGTTCCCCGCAGGACACTTCACACCACCTGCTCTGCCCTGGACCGCAGCACACACTGGTTCATCTTGAGGGAATGCGTGTGACACACAGGGATGGAGTCCACTATGAAGTAGCTACCTAATGCTGTCCACCCCCCGTTCAAGTGGCCCACTGGGCCCACACACGAAAATTTAAATTAGAAATTGTCTGACAGCATGTTCTGTACAAGGGGAGAAAGATTTTTGCTGTCAATTTCAATTTTTGTCATGAAAGTGAGTCAGGTTGACAAACCTGCCTTTTGCTGAGAGATATCCCTTGTTGCAACTGTAAAACACGCTACCAATATGTCACTGATTAAACTTGGAATGTACTTTATTTAAATCTATCAAGTCTGAAGGTAAACAAAGTAACTTTGCCTACAGTAAGGCATTTCATTAAATGCTTAAATTTTTCACATTAGCCTGCAGTTATCAAACATTTCTATCATGCACAATATATAATTGTCCATTACAAATGACTTGTCCCTGATTTGTTTATTCATTCTAAAATATAATGCAATCTGTTTGTAGACCATTTGTTCTATTTCTGACACAAAGGCTTTATTTCCCACAAAAAAGCTGAAGATTACTGCTCATTGTTGCTGCATGTGCCCATCTGTGGCCTAGAAAAAAATTAATAGACCCTATAAGCTCAGGCTGTTGGCCAGCCGAATTGCTCTGCAGTGCAGCTTTATCTCCCAAAGCTTCAAGAACATTTCTGCTCACACGAAATGATTGGCCAAGTGTTATTTATTTATTATTCAATTATCAAAGCAACCATGCAGTTATGTCTGGGAGCACATTGAACATGCCCAGGCATTTAATATAATCAGTTGTAACATTGCACTGCCACGCACAAGCTAATTCCTCCCTGATCCTGTCCTTTAAATGCTCCTTTTCATTAATGTCAGGTTTAATTTGGTTGCTATTTCACTATTAGAATACTAACAGCTCAGAGAAGTGATTTATATGCATTTTTACATATTCATGCAAGAGTCCTCTTTTTGGGGTATCTGTTAATAACAAGGAAAGGTCCTTATAGAAATTCTTAGCCATGAATTTTTCCTTCATGTCAAAGGCATCATGAGCTTCATGACCTTAGGATATAACTACCCATCTGCACCTGCACGAGTGCAAGCCTTCGAGCCGCACAGGCCACTGGAGATTTACCACCCACTACTTTGCCTTTGGTTAAATGGCACAGTACCATTCCTGGTTGCATCACATTTTTTGTCCCACCTCCATACAATCATCAATGAAATTGTATCTTTTTCTGTATTAGACTGGATTTATTTGTCATTAAGCTCCTTATACTCTGTAAGATATTATCAGTCCACTGATGCAAGCTAGGAATGCATGCTGTACAAATCACTCCAATTGCAGTCTCCTTTTTAAACTTCCTTTTGCGTATTATTGGTACACGTCTTTTTTTTCTCTCCTCACTGCACAGCAAAAGTGAGTATTACTTTAAGCGCTGATGGAGAAATAGATTTCCCAGCCATTATTCAATTTCTAATGATATGCCAAAAACAGCAAATAATTGTATTCCCTAATTCTGTGTTCCTCATATTTTAGAAATGTGTCCTCTGACTTTTGGTAATAATTACACTTAATGGGCACGTTATTAGATTCAGTTACTTTGTGGCTAAGCATTAAAAAGCTTGAGTGTAATTTTCCAGTCTGTGCCAGCACACATGGGCAAGGCGGACTTAGGCAGCAATGTCTCTTCGTCTGTAAAGTGTCTTAGAATAAACACAATAATGTTGTAATCATAAGATCTTTCCTCGTTAAAGGTGTTTCAGACCCCAGACCGGCCCTTGACTTTATTACAATTTGAATCATATAATATTAAAAGAGTCAATGCAAGACTCATCTGATACTCTTTAAAAGTTGCACTTGTTTGATTAAAAAAGATTTAGTGTCAATGCTGATATGTGTTATGAATTTAGTGTGCTGGATTAGCAAGAGCACTAACAAGTACCTGTTTATTGCTTACTTTCACCTGCACTCTCTTCCTCCTCATTCTCCCTCCCTCACAGGTAGTGGGTCAGATTGACGAGTTGACATCGGACTTTGACTTTGATTTGGAGCAAGACGACTGGACAGGTGCCACAGTGAGCAGCACCTCCAGCAGTGAGCGAGGGCTGGGTGACACGTTCAGGTTGGATCTCCTCAATCCCGACATGCTCTCTGACAGCTGGGAGCTCTGCAGCTTCCTCGAGGCTTCCACGGGGCCTACCCTAAAACTGGGAGAACCGCAGTCTATGGACAACAAACCAGGGCCAGATGTGGGGGACAACACTGCAGCAGTGCCCACCAACACCAGTGTGTACTTGCAGATGAACGGAGGGCTCCCCATCCCCAATGGGCCCCTGAGAATAACCCCAGACTCGTCCAGCGAGGAGGCCTCCAGTTCCACTCACAGTCACAAGGCCTCTCGGCCCTCGAGACTCAAAGAGCGGGTCCGTTTCAGTGACAAGATCCTGTACCATGCACTGTGCTGCGATGATGACGAGGGCGAGGATGAGGAGAGGGGAGAGGACGCAATACCGGAAACGGACAGTGAGCCTAGTCCCCCTACTGCCTCCCCCACGCCCACACCTACTGTACTCTCACCGTCCGAGCACTCACTTCACTTCAACTGCCTGGACTCATCCTCTCCCTCTTCACCAGCACCAGCTGGGGGGCTACAGACATTTGTGGTTCCTCCTACACCTGCAAGAAAGGGCCACATCAACCAGAGCTGCAGAAAAAAACTTTTACGGAACAATAGCACACAAACTGTGTCTGACAAAAGCACCCAAACTGTACTGCCCTATATCCCTATCAAACAGAAAACAATGGAGCCACACTGAGGAAAGCCACATCAAAAAAAATGGACTGTGTAACACTGAATATTGCATATTTAGGTAACGGATTACTACACCACCAATCAATAACTTGTTAAATAAATAAATGATATAGGAAAACTGCCTGTCTGCTTAACTTTAATTCAAGACTCAGGGAAATTACTAAGAAGGTAATGAGGGTACAAAAGCAAAGTTCCCCAGTAATTTAAGCAGTTAAGCAGAAAGCTGGACTATATCACACGAGACTCAGAGATCCACTGGCGGGACACACCAGTGCAAGCCTTGAAAATATTTCAAATATTTGACCAGGCAAAACATAGTATTATATAAAAGCACATGAAATGAGATTTGTGTAGTAATATCAGGATTACGGCTCATGAGACTTATACACAGCAAACTAATGCAGACTTTTAGTCAATGAGGGGGTAAGTAGAACTTGACAAAAATACGTTACTCCATAAAGCCATCTTCTTGGTATACTGAGTACTGAACACTGGTATGTGTTCTCTAATGATTCTTTTCTATACGGAAAGAAACATATAAGGGAGACAGTAACCGGTGGTCACAAAGCCACAATGCAAAAGGGATTTGTGTCCTCGATCTCCCTGCAGGAATTAAAGGGTGCTGCTTGTATCCTCAGGGACATTGCTAACTGTACTGCTGAAGATTGTCGGTGACTTGGGGCAACCTTCACCCTTGGGGTTTGAACTCCTGGATTAACCCTTCAGTGGCAATTTCTGTGCATTTTTATGGGCAAAGCAAACGGGACAAATGGTGTATATGACAGAGAAATGCTATGATGAAAGCATTACACTATAATAAAGCTAATAATAATATATAATAAGTCATGTTTTTTCAGCGACCGCTTATTCATTGTGTGTCACAGTCATGTGATTATAAAATAGTTATATTTTGGAAGAAGGAATAAAAATAATAATGAAAATCGAGTGATATAGGATCCGAAAGACATGGTGCTGCCTGCGATTTTCGGCTAGACAGCTCCAAGCTACTCATGCTGATTCTGCACTGACGCCCCACCAAGGGAAAGAGTCTAACCAGCATTTGCAATTCCCAATGTCTGATCTCTTTTGTCCCTTCTGCAGTCCTATGTTCAGTTGCAAACCGTCTTTCTGAATTTAACATGCCTCAGTGTTAGAAGCCTGGCTGCCAACAACCTTGATAATCCTGGTTTCTACCCACTACTCACACAGTACACGACTGCCTCCAGCATAAGATGCACATTGCAATGTTCTAAATGTCTGACCCTTCAGGTATTTTCAGCTTGTGTTTCTTTATTATGTCACATGGTCTGCAGTCACCTTTAAAGCCCCAAGATTCCATTTAATCAAGAATCGTGCGCCAATTTCCATCCCCAGCGAGGCCACTACCACAAACATAAGGAAAGAGGAGAAATAAATGTCCTTTTCTACAACAAGCATATTGTCAATAAAATGACATCATCGCTTTGTGCAGACTCCTAACGCCTCTGTCCGAGCTGGGTGCAGTGGGCTTGGCAGTGGTCATGAGGCTTAATAAAATCTGACACTTGCAGAGTGCAGTGATTGATGGCTGCTTTGCAAGAGGTCCAGGATGCTCTTTACTACTGCTGCACAAGATGAGGTGCCTGTAGAACTCCCTCGAGTTAACTAAACGCAGGCAGCCCACTTTTATGAGGAGTGTTTATGTACAGAAAATAAACCTAAGTTTTACGACTTATCCTGTCAGCTGCAGATGGGTGCTTCCTCAGGCATATTCAGAGTTCACTTCCTGTGCACATTTCCACAAGCACCGTGGAAACCTATGGATAAATTAAAAGAAAATCATTGCACTCTCGCAGTCCCAGGATTGAACCCATCAGATCCACTGTTACCAGAAATGGTTATCACCGGCACCAGAGGATTACGGCCTGCCTAACTCAATGGAAATTCTTTCCAAAAAAACTTTCCAAATATGTAAAGTGCAGCCATTGCCCAGGTGAAACCCAGCCAATTTCCATGTTTTCTTCTGATTACTTAATTTAATAACAGATTGAGAAAGCCAGTCTCCAGAAGCGACGTATAATAAAACCAGGTAATGATCTGTATAAATATTTAATATTTGATTAAAAACGGTTCCAACCAATGTGGCTGATATCCCAGAACTTGGCTGTCATTGGCTGAAATGAAATGTGGGAAGGAGTCCAAAGAATTAACAATTCCCTGGATCGATCAACACAGGCGAATTTGCGCTGAAAACCTGAAACAAACATCCTTTATCATTCCTTTACTATTTAGCCCTGAAATTACATTACAGTTCTGGGGTACTGGATCAGTTTACTTTCTTAAAAAGTACAGCATGCAGTACTGTACTGATGATTCCAGTCAGAATATGGTTCTATTGTTTTCATGTAATGCGAGTGTGTGTGTGTGTGTGTGTGTGTGTGTGTGTGTGTGTGGGTGGGTTATGTATATATATTTGATCCCTGGATCAAATGTTCCCCTGATGTGATTAAAAACTGTGATTTTCGATGTTGTGGGGACCATTTTTTCAGTTCCCACAAAGGGAAACTCAATTTAAAAAAGTTTGTGCAATCAAAAAACTAAAAATGTCAAAAGGTAGTGTTTTATTTGGTTACTTATGGTTAAGGTTAGGGCTGTGTAGAGGTTAAGGTTGTCATTGTTGCGACTAGGGTTTTTCCCATATACATTAATGGATTAATGGATTAATTAATGTGGAGTCCCCACAAAGATATAGATACCTAGTCTGTGTGTGTGTGTGTGTGTGTGTGTGTGTGTGTGTGTGTGTGTGCGTTTACACGTGTGAGAGCATTGTACATCCACATACATGCCAAAATCTTATGCACAACATGGGATATATGGGCAAGTTTCTCTTCTCACTGTGATTAGCTGAGACAACAGCTCAGCTCTTCCCACCTATACGTGTCTCTGAGTAGGAGCTCATGTAATCACTTTGCATTTTCACAGCACGCCACGTGCATGTATAGATAAGCAGCTTCTCCACTTCCTCACGCAGATGGAGCAAAGAACGATAATGGAAAATGGATCTGTGTTCTGGAGAGATGTTTTCCTTGCTGATTGCAAAAGCTCCACAGAAGGAGAGAGTTCGATGTGGCTGCACTGATTACTATGGATTGTCCACCAGACTTGGCAACCGGAGGTTGATTTGTTGAATCTCAGTGTCATTTATTTCCTTCTTTGACCTGAACAAACTCCTGTTTTCCCACACACTGAACCCTCCCACCTCTCAACTTTATACATTTGGTGTGGTGTCTGGTTGCTTTGTGTCTCCCCTGTGACCGTAGTAACAGTGTTGGTTGGATGAGGGATGGTTATTTCTGCACTTTCACCTTGCTGACAAACCCACCAGGAGGATACAAAACAGCTACAGTAACATTGACTGCTACTTAAGTGCTACCTGGCAGAGGCTATCATCCTAAATCTGTCGCCTTGATCCCTGCCAGGAATCCTAGATGAACAACAAGTTAGGGGACTGAGCATAGAGTAGAGCACCTGGACAAGGTCAAGGCCTGCATCATTCAGAACTTGAAAAGGCTGTCACGGATGATTAATGAAGCCCAATGAAACAACCACAGATTACCTTAGGTCTGCAGCAGATGAAGGGCAAAGCCAATTGAGAAATGGGACATGAAGGAGTTTGATTTTAAAGCAGTTAACAAATAAACACATTAATTAACAAAATTGACAGTAGTGATTTCCTGACAAAATCTATGCACTGAAACCCAAGTACAAATACTAATAATACTGTATTTGTGAATGTAGTGTCCTTTTTTTCCTTGAATGCGAAACTCTGTGTGATTTTCCTGAATAAAATGAGGGAATTCTATTTTTGATGAGGGAAGTAATGAGTGAGTCTTTTAGAGGTACAATAAGCAGAGATAAGGGAAGGCTGGGTTCTGAACATAGTGATAGTAACCTTCAGCTAAGGTTGTACTATGGATTGAGTTTGGTCTTTTAGTCAGTAGCTACATTAGTAAGGTCATGGACCTGAGCAAGTGGCAATCTCAGCCTCCACTTGAGACAAAAGACCTAAAAACTAGTGATGGAGAAATGAAGCTTCATGAACCAGTTGCTGTATTTTCTGACTCCACTAGATGGTGCTCTCTGTTCAAAAAAGGGCTCAAAGCATGCCCCAAAGCAAATGAAATGCACCATCTACTGGGATAAAAAAAAATACAGCCATGTTCATGAAGCGTCATTTGGCCATCGCTACAAAAAACAGTAAGGGTCCCCACCAACTCTATTAAATTCACCATAGCCCCATTAATGTTTAATTATTGTAGCAGTTTATTTTGGTCATTCGAAGCACAAAAATCAAAACAGGTCAGCAACACAACAGTCTCCTGTGTGTTGTCTTTTATAGCAGTGCAGCACAGAAACAACATTATTAAATCAAGTTAAACTGAGGCTTCCTGTTACACAGGGGCAGGTTTGGATGTCTAAAAAAGCCATAACGTTTCTAATCCTAACCCTAGCTACAGTTGGCTAACCCTATGTTGGAAACTATGAAATATGCTATTAAATCAAGCTAATCTGTGGTTTCCCGTTATATGGAGGGCCTGAACTTCATCATGAAAACAGGTTTTGTCATCTGAAAAAGCCAAAATATTTATAATATATCACATATATAATATATAACCCCAGCTACATTTTGCTAACCCTAATTTCGGGACTTGTAGTACAGGTTGTTGGAAAGTATAAAATATGCTACTATCATGAAACCAGGTTTGGATGTCTGAAAAAAACTATAGCCTTTCTAACCATAAATGTGCCTATAGTTGGCGAACCCTAAATTGGAGACTTAGGGTGACACAAAAGGCTGTCAAAAAGTTTGAAATATGCTACTAAATCGAGCTAAACTGGTTCTGTCATACAGTTGACCTGAACTATCAAGATCAAGTTAACCTCTGGTTTCCCTCAACATCATAAAAACAGGTTTTTATGTCTGAAAAAGCCATAGCCTCTCTAACCCTACCCTCAGTTGGGTAACCCTAATTTGGGAACTTGGGGTGACACAATAGTCTGTTTCAAAGTATGAAATGTGCTATTAAATCGAGTTAACTTGTGGTTTCCTGTTATACAGTTGCCTTGAACTATCTTAAAAACAGGTGCTGTTGTCTGAAATAGCCATAATCTTCCTAACACTAACCCCAGCGTCAGTTGTGTAACCTTAATGTGCACAATTAGTAAAATGTCAGGTCCTGCTCTCCATCCCTGTGAATTGCTAGAAAAGTATCTCTGAGGTGTGTCAACAGATTAATAATTATGAGCTTTAATTAGATAATTTGCTAAGGAAATACTGATGAATGAACAATCATTCACAAAAATGTCACCTCCTTCCCTAAAGAGCAAACATGGTGTATAATTAGGTTCATAATAGAATTATTTATTAGGGGGTTGATACACAGTATCAGTACAAATACAGTTATAATATACTACAGTACAAATTATTGCATTTGCATTTAGCATCATAGTTCAACATTACTGAAACCTAATTTTACAACATAAAACAATGCTGTATTTTGACTCAGTTTAACTTACGTATCCATTAGCAAGCTTTAGAGAGTTAAAGAAGCACTAGTAAGCAGTAAGAGCTGCTTAAAAATCAAAGTCTATTTCACAATCATCCATGCTACAAAGTTCACTGCATTTTAAAAGATCATAACTTGATTTCAGAGGCAAAGGATTAAGTCTCCTGTAGAAGACACAAAAACACCAGAATCAGTCCAACCTATGTTCTGACAGTGATGAACTTTTAACAGCATAGCAAAATTAATGACAAAATACTACTCTTTTTTTTTTAATAAACCAACCTTTTTGATCATGAAATAAACAAGATCCTAATATGTCATTAAATAAACACACTCAATTCTTCAATCAGAATTAAGGACTAAAAGCTTATTATTGTCGTAGTTTAAAATATCAATGTTATGGGGCTTCTCACTAGTGTATTAAATATGTGCTTCAGAGAAGCAGAGATTAGCATAGTTGTAAAATGTGCCTATGACACTTTATATTTGACTCTACTCTTGTGAAAGACTCGCCATGGCCTCATCAATTCATCATTTTGTCATCGGTGGGGCAAACCTTAGGGTGGACAGACTGGTGTGAAGTTTCAAACACAGATTTCTCTCCCATTGTAACACCAGAATAAGGAGGTGGAACCGAATCCCTGGTTGCAGGAGACCTGCTGGTTTATTGCAGAGCCGGGGTGAACAAAATCCGAAACACTGAGCTGAAATCGTAGTCGGGGGAATTGCCAAAGGTCGAAAGCCGGGGAAGTCAGTCCTACAGAGGCACACAGGACGGGATGACGAATGGGAAGCGGGGACCACGGAGGCAGGTTTAGAACGACGGACGACGCAGGCGAGGCAAGCAGGAGAGGGAAGGCAGGCAGGCAGGCAGGCAGGCAGGGCAGGCAACATGAGCGGGTCGGGCAGGGCAGGCGAGACAAATGGGAAAAACAAGAGTCAAGTAAGTGCTCGGTATGGCTCATTTGCATGGCAACAATACTTCGCGATTACATCCTGTAGTCGCTCTGCTTAAGACACCGCTCTAATTAGCGGTGATCGGCCCCTGCTGTGACGTCTCGCCCCTGCGGGCGTGACACCCACCACTGTCTGCCATTGAAGGAACCATGAAAATAAAATGATAGATCCCCGTTCAATTAAACATTGGAATCTTGTAAATATTCAAAAAATGTTTTGGGGGAAAAATGTTAAGATCGGTCTAGAAAAGCTTCTGCCCATCTTCCAACCACCGAAAAAAACAATGTGTGTGTTTGTGGCATGCTTCTGCTTTCAGTTTTTCTGTGAAATGGTTAAACTGCTACTAGGGTGTGGAGTTATTACAGATCAATGAAAAGCTAAGTGCCCCTACACTCCTACTGCATGGCCAGAAATGGCTTTTTAACCCATGCCAGATGCCATCAGAAATTATATGAATGGCCACAGGAGTACTTGAGTAGTACTGGGAACATGTAGCCACAAATGAAATGTAAGACAAGCACAGTTAATTGTTTATCAAATACAGTGGCACCTTGGAACATGAACTTAATTCGTTCCAGGAGGCTGGTCGAGTTGCAATTTGGTCAAGGCCCAAGTCAAATTTCCCCATAAGAAATAATGTAAATGAATTTAATCTGTTCCAGACCCCCAAATGATTGCCTATTTAAACCTATCTACCTACCTAACTAATGATAAAAATCATTAACAATCAATATAAAACACACATGAAAAAGCACACATACATAAGCAATAAACATCAAATAAATGACAAATTTATGAGCACTTTACCTTTATTGAGGTGAGCTGATGGGATACTGGAAGTGACAGGTGTAAAGACGGAGGGATGGAGGGGTTACTGTTTGGAAGGGGAGATGCATCTCGACCAGCACCATCCATCAAGGCAGGTCTGTTGTGTTTTTTTTGTGTTCCAAGTTTTCGGTCAAGTTGTGGCTAGATTTTTCTTGACCGAGGTCCAAATTGGTAGAGTTGAATGCGTCTCGACCCATACAAGTTTTACCAGGAATGGTCGAGTTCCAAAATTTCAGTCGAAGTCCCAGAAGAAAAAAATTTGACAGACCTGTTCGATGTCTGAATTGCTCGAGTTTAGAGGCGTTTGAGTTCCAAGGTTCAACTGTATCTAGGATTTTAGGTATGCCACCTGAAAAAAGTGCAGTATTATTTTTTAATAGTATTAAACTATATAATACTACTTAATGACTATAGAGTACAATGTGCAGTGGCAACTATTTTAGACCACCAAGACACAGTACACCCCAGGGGGCAATGGAGCACACTAATTGGGTGTCAACATCTATGACAATTCTATCCCATCACTGCACATACCTGACAGTAATGTCAGTCTATCATGCATAGCCTCACAGTTTGTGACTGTGAATAATAATCTGACCCGCAAGTGATGCTCACCTGTTCTAATAAAACCTTCTCTCCATTCCATGCAGGCAGGGAATTAGATAATGCCTTTTAATTAATGGGAAGAACATATTAGCATTGAGGAATTAGGCAGGGAAATAACCAATGTACAACAAAAAGTAGAATGCATTAATGATAAAGGAAATATAAATAATAATAAGCACCAGCACCATCCATCAAGGCTGTTCCCTTTCTCAGCCTTCTGTTCTGTACTGAAGGATGGATGTAAGGGTTGTTAATCAGTACCAGCTTCAAATTTATTACGTGATCAAAATGCAACAGACTCATCAGAAAGAAACTAAACAACATAAGCACTAGAAGATCTATATTTATATAATCTAAACTGTATAATGCTGGAACACAGAGAGACAAATTATGTAATGGCATAATTGTCCCACTTTCCTGTCAAACCTGATAAAAATCCACAAAGTCAACACGTTCTTACAATAAATGTCATACTACACAATTCACATTTGATTGGCAGTGGGTACAATAGAAAGCCATGCCTGTACTTTCTAAATAAGGACAGCAATTTTTCATTTTCATTAATGAACAAATTTGCTTATTCATTCATATTTCTACCATTCTTTGGGATATCAGAATATCCACCCACTACGTCCTTGCAATACCTAAGGATCTGAAATGCCACAACTCATCAATTTCAGAGATGGGAAAGGAACTTGGCAGAGAAGTGGAATACAGGGGGATTCACATATAAGTATAACAGGGATATAAATTTAACTAGACAACACATTAGACATTAAACAATAAACATAACAATAATCATAAATATCCATAGTGTGCATTTCACAGTTGGCAGTAAAGTGCCATGTATTTACATAGGACAGGAATGGTGAGATTATTTTACCCACTGGTTTCTGAGCAAGCAACAAGGAAGGGATCTATATGAGGTTGAGGTCTGTCAGGTGTCTGCCAAATTTCCCGCCGTTGTCCAGAGACCCCACCTCAGTCCTTCGTTCACATCATCCCAGTCCTAAGGCCCAGAGCACTTGGTGTAAGTGGAGGCCCAGAAGAGGAGCGGGCTGAGTTTCTGTGTCCAGGTGGGGCAGGCGAGGACATACAATCCGGGCCTGCCGCCTTGTCCAAGGTCCACCTGTCGCAATCTGTCTAGACCCTGCAGCCGCTGCCTTAAGGAGGGGAACCGTGGCGTTCTGCGGGCCCAGCCCTGCAGTCCCAGCAATGCCCTCCAGACCTACAGGTCCCTCGATACCTTCCGACCCCAACCCCGCTGTTCCTGTAGCGCCCTCTAGCCCAGCAGTCCCATGGGAGGCCTCTTTCCCCTGTCCCACTGATCCGTTGGCACCCTCTTTGCCCTGTCCTGCAGGTCCCTCGGTGCCACCCGGCCCTGCTGTCCTCTCAGTGCCACCCAGCCACATAGTTCCCTAGTGTCCCCCGATCCCACTGGCCCATTGAGGCACAGGAGGGTCCACGCCTCTGGGTCGGCACCCCGCTTCCGGGGGACTCCTTGTCAAGCCCCATTACCGAGAGCCCTACCTTTGTTTTGGTCCCCTGGCCTTGTCCTGTCATACCCTGTCCGTCATGTCTGTCTGACTCTCCAGTTTTCTCCCTAGTGTGAGCCATGCCTGTTGTACATTTGTCTCACCTCTCATTTCAGCCTTCTTGTGGATCACTCCAGCTACCCCTCATTTGCTCCCTTGTCAGTCCTGTATAAGAGTGCCTCCCAGTCCTGTGCTTCCCAGTCCTGTCATTGACATCAAGTCCTGGTGTATGCCTAAGTCCTTTCCTGTTACGGTGTTCCCATTTTCTGACCCCCTGTGTTCTCCTTTGCTTCCCCGCTATAAATAAAGCCTGTTTTGTTTTCTTTGACGCCTGTTTCCGAGTCCCAGATTTCCAGATCACAACAAGCTAGCATCACAATGCCAGATCTCTTAATGGCTTATTCCCTAGGCCTGTACTGAAGCTTTCTCCTAGTTCATTCAAATCACAGACAAATTAACACCACTTTAACTGGAAAGCAGACCCACTGGCCAGGTGTAAATAAAATTTCAAGGAAGCTCACTGTGTTTTAAATAACCATATATTTGTAGACAGTGCCAGGTCCCTGACTCAAAGCAGGATATGCATTTTTATAGCTCGGAAAATCATCCCTTGAAAATATCCATGTCATTTTTTTCTAGTTCTAATATGTTTCAACACCCATACAAGAGTAGCTTGAAATAAAATCTATTAGCAGTATTACACGTCTCTGCCTTTAATTCAAAAATCCATCTGTGAAATTGAAATTGCTACACATCCTCCATTTCAGTTACCATGTAAAGCACCATTAAAAATGTTTCCCCCCTCTTCTCTTAATATAATACTCAAAATGACTGCCAGCAACCATGCATTAATTTTATTGTCTTTCTGAAAGCCATAATGTGTTTCAAAAGGTCCCTCCATACAATGTTCATATGAAACTTCTGCTGAGAATAAAATTCAGGTTCATCGGTAGCAGCTTATGTGTACACCAAATTAGCTTCACTCTGGCAAATTTTAAAGCAATATGTCACAGGAAGAATGTGAAGAAACTCATTGACGATAACCAGACTTCCTAGGGCAGACAACCTATTTGCATTCATAATTCTAATCAAGGAAGAAATCAAAACACTCATACAGCACATAACGATGTTTGGTCAGTGATGAACCGCATATACGACGATGGTCCCCTAAGATTATGATACTTGATAATGATAATAAACTAGTTATTGGTTTAGGTATTTATTATACCGTACTATTTACGTTATTTTAGAGAGTACTTTTTCTACTTTTGAAAAAGGTTACTGTAAAACAGTATGCTGTTATATGCAATGTCATACACTGTATGACATTCACACAACGACAAAATAGCCTAATGACACATTTCTCAGAAGGTATCCCTGTCATTGCAGAACACATTACTACATATAAGTTATCTTATAATCACCGTTTTCTGCTAATTAACTACAGACATAACAGCCACCATTAACCCTCTAAGTGCAGAGATTAAGAAGTGGGTGATAAAAAATTTTGCACCACCTTTATCGCATGGCCAACATCCAAGCGACACCGTTTAACATGACACTGACAGCAACAGAACGCTCAGTCGCTTTTTAGCTCCCACTCTCAGAATGCAAATATTCATCCATGCCAGGGCTCTGCACAGAGTGCATGGTAAGTGACCTAGGAAGTGAGGCATTAAAAAGCTGGATCCTCACCATAAATTTCCCAAAGGGCCACCGATGTTTTTGAAGCATTTATTGGACAACCTAGATATCTCACTAATCTGGAAGTATACACTGAACAACAGCAGCAAATGAATACCTCCTCTTTTTCTTGCATCTTTTTAAGGCAGCTGTCATAAATTCCAATTCCTCATGAAAAAAGAAACATCAAACCACTGAATCCATTATCAGCTCACTTTTCCAAGTGATTGTCATTCGCTGCCTTAATCCTGCATAATGACAATTGATAAATGACCCATTTTAACTTACTACCAGTGGTGACGTGTAGGAAGAAGAATTTTTCATTCCAGCACCGCATATGTAGAATTTTAATGCGATTAAACTGTTCGTTCCCAGAAGATGGGTTAGATCTTGGTAGTGACAGAGAGTATTTTTTTCATTAGTAACTTTGATAAATTCTCTCTTCAGCTGTTTGTTTATTTCTCAATTTTTTATCCTCTTGCCTTTAATTAATGTAACAAAATTCTTAAAAGTTGTTCTCTTTATAATTTATGTCCCAAATCCCTTTAGCTGTGGACTAGTGTGTATAATTTAACAAAGATGGGTTATGATTCTGAATGTCATCTGCCACATGTTTTCACCAGCATACAAAGATAGGAGAAAAACGTGCAAGGTTTTGAATTTAGGAAGTGAAAGAAAAAACTCACAATTGGATGTTCATTGAGACCATTGCTTACTGAAATATCTTTCCATGCACTATGAGTCTGTGTATATAAAGCTAGCAGTATTTCTTGGTGAATGCTACACACTATGCAACTACATGCTATCCAAATCATGTTATATTCTGCAGCATAGGCTGTGATGTATTATTCCAAACCAATGGCTAGTCACTGCCCATGAGTGTCCTGGTCAGGTAATTTTATTGGGGACCACTGACCTAGTGCATGCAGTGTATGCACAAAGTGTATGTATGTGCATGAAAATATTGGATGAATGACATTCCATATTGGGTCAAAATGTAATGTTTCACAATCCAACCATAAACAAGCAGTGCATTAGGTGTCGGTCAGTTGAAATAAGACACCATCGCTGTCTGTCCAGTTCTCACAGAAGAGCAAGTACATGCACTGTGGCTTAGGATTGCCTGGACACACTACTTCCTTTGAAACTATTTTTACTCATTATAATTGAAAGAATTATTTTTTAATCGCCCAGTTGTTTAACCTAATTAATTTGCTTACTAGGCATGTTAACAAGTAAATCCTTAAATCCTGCCTAATGGTAATATCCATCCATCCATCCATCATCTCCCGCTTATCCGAGGTCGGGTCGCGGGGGCAGCTGCCTCAGCAGGGAAACCCA
>JAAGVU020000008.1:3078808-3091355 GCA_011763525.2 Mormyrus iriodes | reverse complement strand
AAAGGAAATGTAAGGAACAAAAATAAAACTTTTCTGCTATATGTCTAGATATATGTCTTCCTTGCTTTACTGTGACGAATAATCTACTGATAGATGAAATTTGCTTAGTTGGCTTCTGGACAGCTGTATGCTTGTAATTTACATTACTTGTTATTGAGTAGCTGTATGTTACTTTTGACAAAAGTATCTAGTAAATAAATGAATGTAAGTCCAAATGTGATAGTAATATTAAATGAAAACTCAGAAGGGCTATTAATAGCAGGTAGAAAACAATTTATCAGAATTTGCTGTTGTCAAGTTTATTTCATATGTGAACAAGATATATGCTTCTTTGTTTTATTATACACTGACTGAAACCAGTTATTTGTTTATATTTCCATTTCATTCTGTGTTTTCTTTTTCTGCTTATCTCTGCGACAATAGGAGTAGGTGGACTCATATCCATGGAGCAACTAGTACTGTCTTAACACTCCTCCCAACCAGAGGGCGTGAAGCCACATCAAGTGAAATCATTCACAGCTTCATACACGAGTGGTCCACTAATAAACCATCAAGTTTCACCATCACCATTTTCTATATATAGGAAGATACACTCAATTTGATGGGCTAATTGTGAATAGCATAATTAATCAAGGCCTAAGCAAGACTTACCATCTGGAAATTTGAATTCCCCTGACCCATACCATGCAGGCATAAACACTAGGTCATTTACTAGGAAGTTATGTGTTTGTCACATGCATCGCAGATGGACACTTTGGAGAATTCATTTCAACACAGAGCCAAGGTGTTTGGCAGAGTACATATCCTGGAGTGTGCAATGGTGTCCCACTCCACCCCAGTTCCCAGTACTTATATCGTCAGAATGCAGATACTTCTTAATGAGGTGATAATTAAATGCAAATGTACTCGACAGCTCCTATCCAGTCCACAGCACCAAGGGAATTTAAAGAAACGGAGGAGACATCAGATCAGTGAAGGGAAAGGGGAATGCAAGCTGTCCACTATAGCAGAGTACAACCAAAAAACTGAACGCTGGAAAAACATGGGAGAAAATAGTACAATTTACATTTATCATTTTGTTTTTCAAATTGGCTTAGAAACACATTACTATTGCATATGTGTTATAAATGTATACAATCCATTATGAGATGAAGCAGACCAGCTCTGACTAAAACAGGACAACCTGTAACCGAATGAACAGTGCATTTGGACTATTATGCCTTGGTTCTACCAATGTGGTACTGGAGCTGGTGCTGGACTTCTTCCCAATCCAGAACTAGTTCCACACATTTCCACTGCCAAAAATTGGCCCTGGGCCAGAAAAAAAACGGCTCCAGCAGGACACCACAGAAAAGATCTCAGAATTTGGAACTGTGACATCAGCAAAAGTGGGATCGGCTATCGCGTATAAACCTTCCTCATACCCGGGAAAATCAATACATAAACAATATAGAATAGAATAGAAGAATAGAAAGATACTTTATTGATCCCCTGAGGGAAATTGGTTTGTCACAGCAGCAGACAATAGTAACAATAAATAGTAAACAATAAATAGGGGAATTAAATAAAAGAGGTACAGTATACACAAGATAAACATCAAAGTTAAATATTAAGAGAACAGTGCGAATGATGACAGACTACACATAATTCCCATACTAGTTGTATCTAATATTGCCGGTGCTAGCAGTAAAATAACTTGCCAGCTTATTAGCGAAATAACATTACATCGTTTTTTTATTATATGGAAAACGAAAGATTGATTTGCTGGCCAGATTTAATAATAAATTAATGTCGCAGGTCGAATATATAAAGTATTGTGGTGCTTGATTGGCAAAGAGATCATGAGGCGGACAGCAAAGTTCAGTTTTTAAAAAATCTTTTATTGTGCGATCCTTAAAAATGAAAGCAGTAAAACAGTGAGCAAAAATAAAGAAGAAACTTACTTACACAAATAGACTGGGGAGTCTTTAAGGAGACAAAAGTGGATACAGGCAATAGACAGAGCATAATGAATCATTCTCTAAAAACTATTTTTTTGAATTGGCACCTTGTAAACTTACAATTTACTTATAATTTACAACTTAATACAAAACAGATTACAAAAAAAAATAAATAAATGGAATGCATATGAACCTTTACTCTACGCTCCACCTACCTAACATTTCCATTCCATTCTTTTTTGAAACCGGTGGAAATGTTGGCAGGTTCTCGAAAGGTACCAAGTGAGACCTAGCCCAGCACCAGCACCGGCTCTGTGTTGGTGGAAATGAGGCATTAGTGTAGGACAGAAGCCTAGGTCAAAGGCAAGATGGTATCTCATTCAAAATTTTGGCTGTCATGACAGAACTGACCAGACCTGTCTGAGGCCTTCTGAACCTGCTTTCTGCCACATAGTGGATGCTACTGACTCAGAAAAAGATGAAATACTTCCATGATTTCACCCTTGGCTTAGTCTTCTTGCCAACATATCACTTCTGAATATTTCTATGGGCTGCCTTGCTGTTGGTTATTTTTAGTCTGTAAAACAGACCATCAGTGTTGACCTCATGATATGTTTTGCAATATTTAAATGCCCAAAGAGATAATAATGATTACGGAGAAAATGTATCAATAGATTATAATGAACACACAATAATTAGGCTTTAGGTATGGGCAGCGCTGGTGGATCAGAGCCTCTCAGCACACCTAAGCCTATTATGAAAAGGCTGGAGCCAGATAATTAAGGGTGACATGATTACTTTGCCAAGATTGCAGATAGCAGATTTTGCGAATGAATGTCAAATGCCATGTTCGTCAAACCACTGTAAAAACAAAACAAAAAATGACAACAATTAAAGCTAGCTCCACATCATGCTCAGTTTTCCATCACTCGCTAAACTGTCTATGGGTGGGAGAAAGAACTGATTTCTTGCTGAAGGCGTGTGTGATTAGAATATAGTCTTTAAATAGAATCTTAAAGTTGCTCAGAAAACTTGGATGCTGTTCATCAGATATGCCAAAGAAAATTTGTTCTTGGGCACAAGAAGATGGGGAACCTTATTTCTACTCCTCTGCATTTGATGTTTTCAGTCCTGGAAATAAATTCCTGAAGATCAATTCAAAACTGACTGAGTGTCTATTGAAGATGCTTAATGTGATACTGAAAAACTGTATTTTGTTTCTCTACCTGGAGTGTTTGAGCTCAGAGAATCCTCCAATAGGTTTCTTACACTCAGGCTATTGGAATTAGTTCAGTATGTTTATATTTAAGTATGTTTACTTATCAGATAAAAATGCTGAGGGAAATATATGCACAGAAACAGACAGGAATGATGTTATTGAGTTGCTGTGAGTGCTCTCCAACATTTCAGTACTGATACCCTAACAGAAGTATGTAAGCTTCTAAATAAGGCTGTATTTGTGAGCAGAGAGTGATATTAATCACCAGAAAAAGGCACCATTTTCTAGTGGATGGTTTTAAGCCCAACTCATCTGGCCGTGTCACTGTGTTTAAGAGAAGGATTAATGGGAGATGTGGGGAAATTTATTTGATGTTCTCTCCAGGAATATTAAGTTAAGCGTGAGCGCTGTTTTGGAGGCCAAATCCCTTTTATGCCCTGCCAAGATCAAAGACAGAAGATCTGCTGCTATCTGCAGTAATTTCATAGTCCCCCCCAACAAGTTCCTTTAATCTGTTTTTTTTTCTTATGTAAAACTATTCTTGCATCAAAAACTGTTTTTGTGACCAAAAGAACTGAATTCAAACACAGGGTAAATCTTACCTATTTACGTGACATATTGTACGGTTTATGGTTTCTGAAATAATGGCATTTTACTTTACAGATATATAATTTAATAAGATATTCATAACATAAAATTGATTTTTTTTCTTGTCACTATCCTAGAATGCCTTCATTTTCATTCTTACAATGCTGCAAAAAGAGCAGTAAAAGAATCAGGCTCGTTTTAACATGCAGTAAAGCCAATTGATGAAGGCAGTGTGTGGAAAGTAGAAAATAGCTATATGGCATCATATGATCATGCAAGTGTGTAAGACATTTACAAGTTGTTAATGTCATTCGAATTGCAGAAAGGAGGGGAGGCAAGCGCTACTGAATGGGTTCATAAAAGGTGAATTTAATTGGTCAAAGTGCAAGTTTCCCAGCTCATCTGTTGCTTAATCAGCCTTTCAATCAGTTTCAGGGCCTACTATATAGAGAAGAACCAATATATCATATGATTTTTTAGAAAATCCTGGTGGAAACATTTTATGGAAGGTGTGCATGTTCATGAGAAAATATGCTCTGCTCAAATTCCATACCTTTGCTCAAGGAGGTAAAATGATAAAATATGTAGTAACACCACAGGCGTTACTTATTAGGCCCATTGATTCAATGCAGCACAAAAGGCACTTGAAGGATTCCGTAAAAATCTATTGCTTTTCTCAATAAAGACAATTGCATTCCCACAATTCTAATTCAGTTGTAATATCTATGCATTGGAATCTAAGACAGTTTCTCTGAAGAAGATAACAAGCTTGAGGGAATGATGCATTGTGGCTAGAACAAGGTGACAGTCAGGGTTACCAAATTAGGTGACATTTAAATAAGCCGTCAAAAGCCTTCTGGGTAACTGCACACATTTACAGGAGATTAATGGCTCACAGATCACTGTGCCGAGTCAGAGCAGCTAAAGTGATCTCACCTACCTCAGTGCAGAAGATTTCTCAAGTCACACTTGGTGTTAAAGGGCCTGTCATATCTAATCAGAAAGACCAGCAGCAGAATTGCCAGTAGGCTACAAAATACTTGCTCTCCTAGAATTTAACCTGTCATTAAGTGCTATCCATCGGAAAGCTTGTTAAGCCATATTTTATTAATGGTACATTGCAAAAATAAATGATTTCCCAGAGTGAACTGTAATTTATAATTTTTTGAGTATTACAGTGGTACCTTGAAAAGTTCTAAGCACAGCAAATAATGTGGGTGTTTAAAATGACCTACCTATAAAACAGCATTTTGTCCTGCATTCTGTCCAGCAGGCGTCGCTGGTCATCCCGCTTCCCCTCTCCCTTGTGTAGCCTTCAGCCCTAGTGTGTTTCCTAGCTCCCCGGACTACTGCATAGCTCAATGGGTTGAGCATGTGCTTTACAGCAGTCCTTAATTTGTTTTGGTGTTTTCCCCCAGTATGTTTTAGTTGTATTTAATAAATCCCTGTTGTCTCTGAGCCACTCTGTGGATCATCACCTTTTTTCCTACCTGCACCATGTCGCGCCGTAACATCCTCCATTTCATATTTCTCCAGCAGAAATATAGCTTGAATGTAACTTTATTGGGTAGGTGCGATGCAATTTCTGAAATTCTGCCTATTGTATTTTTGCATCACTAAAGAATGCTGTGCATTAGTGGCCTCATATTTTGGCTATGGGCTTCATATAATTACACATGACCATGCTGCACCTCAATTCAAAGAAGTAGCATAAACAGATTTTCAGGAAGAAAGCAGAGTTAATCTTATGTTCAATCAATACGTTTTAACCCTTTTCAGCTAGAATTAGCTCATGTGTCACCTAACAGAACAGTGTTGATCACACACAAAAACAGAAAAGGGACCATATCCATTTTACAAAATGTGTCATTGAGTTTGTTCCAAGATTGTGGTCTGACTTGCACCCCTGCAGCACAAATCATATGCTGCATGAATGGTGCCCTAATGAGGACCATCAGCAGAATATGTTTACCGTTTCCAGGAGCAGCTTTCTGGGGCAACACTTCACAGCTTGGAAATCCCAGTTGGTCCAGCTTGCAGCTCAGGAGTTATACAGCTTATTGCTTCACAGTCTTTGTGTTACAGAGCTGATCACTTGTATTATGGTGGCTGCTACCAGAGCACCAGTTTATATTATGTCTTGTTTTTCTTCTTTGTTTAACCTAGTTTGTTTCCTCTATCCATCTATGCAGAGCAAATGCAAATAGAAAGATACATACTGCAACACATCCAGCTGCACCTGCTAATATTTCTGTTCTGTGACATCCCAGCTCCATCTACTCTTTTTCATAAAAAAATGCAAAATATGCCCTATGCCCATTTAATCACACTAAAAATCCACCATGAAGCTCCTCCATTAATCACATGACCCATTATGCCCAGCATCTGACATATGCTCTCCACTGGGCCTCTCCCACACATGCGCACCAGTCCTTTAAGTGACACCAAATTAATATTAGGGAGACAGGAGAAAGATCCAAGGCAAATCCTTTAATAAGAATGACCACATTCCCTGATGTTGGAAATTGCTTAATTAAGAACATTATGGCTTAATTTTCACCACTGTTAATACACTGATACTTCACTTAACATCCTCTACTGGTCAATACTGCTGCATATGCATAGACTAGGGATTAGTGAATAAACAGATACCAAAGGGACTGAATGGCATGCTAAAACCTGTCAATGCAGGAGATATCCCATGAAGTGAAGCTGTATATTTTGGTCTCCCTCATCTGAAGACACCCAGTGCAAATAGTCACTGATGATGTATGTGGCTTAATTCATTACTGCTAACCCCCAGCTTAGAATGGTGCTACACAACTGCCACATCTGAAGGAGCCTGTATGAAGTAATTCCGTGCAACCCATACTGTTCCTGTCCAGTATGTTACAGCTTCCCTGCGGAGCTTAGTGGTGCTGAGCCATCTATGCGAGTCATGAAAAGTAGACACAAAAAATTGGCTTCCCCTGTCATATCTAATCACAGAGACTTTAGAAATGAAAAAAACGGTCTTGCGGTTTTTCTTTGTGCCATTAATATAATTATTGGGTCATTATCATTACTGTGGGAACTTCAAATCGATTAACATCCTTTAATCCGGGCATGTGTTGTTTAGTAACTCATATTTATTCTTTTTTTCTTTTCCTTAACTCCTCATAGCTATTTAAAGGAACACAATGATACTATTCTGGGTTTCATCCTGACGACTCATTTTCATTAAAAGCAATGCGAATATAAAGACCAGCTGGAGCAATCTTGCTCTATCTGCAGCTTTCTTAATTATAATGAATGTGAATCTTATCAGTCCTTAGCCAGCCTTTTCTGCCTACCTTGTAACACATGGCTTTAAGATTAAATGTTTTATGCAGCAGGGTGGCACGGTGGTGCAGTGGTTAGCACTGTTGCCTCACACCTCTGGGAGCAGGGTTCACGTCTCTGCCCGGGTTCCATGTGTGTGGAGTTTGCATGTTCTCCCCGTGTCGTCATGGGGTTTCCTCAGGGTACTCCGATTTCCCCCCCACAGTCTGAAAACATGCTGAGGTTAATTGGAGTTACCAAATTGCCCATAGGTGTGAATGGTGTGTGAGTGTACCCAGCGATGGTTGGTGCCCCATCCTGGGTTGTTCCCTGCCTTGTGCCCGCAGTTTCCGGGATAGGCTCTGGACCCCCCGCGACCCATATGGAATGAGCGGTTATAGAAGATGGATGGAAATTGCCCATAGGTGTGAGTGTGCCCAGCGATGGTTGGTGCCCCATCCTGGGTTGTTCCCTGCCTTGCGCCCGCAGCCTCCAGGATGGGCTCCGTGACCCGAAATGGAATAAGTGGTTCTGGAAAATGGATGGATGGATGTTTTATGCAGCAGAAAAATGAAGGCACAATATATTGCAATGATAGTGGCCATGGGTGGGAACACATGCACAGCCTGGTTCAACGTTAGATAACTGGAACTGCAAGAGCAAACAAACAAACGGCAAAAACAATAATATTAATGATAGTACCAGCACTTGTAATTTGGTAGAGGAACAAGTAGATACCCCGCCTAAAGAAAGAGCTCTCACTTTCAAGAGCAGAGATGTTAATGTGGCTGTTTGTGGCTTTTACAAAGAAGTACGTCACACCTAGAGTAGAGGTAGTTCAGGCCTGGTGCTGCTGAATGCTTGAAAGGAACCAAGGAAGCCCCACATCAGTCATGACACAAGTCAAACAAACCACTCACATTTTGGTAAGTGACACTTCCCCACAATTTAATTAGTGCTCCTGTATTAGCTTTAAATGCAGATAGAGAAACTGATATAGTGATACGGTTGCAGTACAAGAAATCTGACGTGGTTTAATTCAGATATAATGTGACAGATTTTTATATTTCTTATTTATAACGATGTATATGGTATATAGTCAGTCCTGCTACGACCTGAAAGAACTCGCATTCGCTAATATCGCGTGCTAAAATATGCATATCCAATGGGGAAAATAGGGTTAAGGGAATCCAACTCCTAAACTTAGTAACTTGCGCCAAACAAAACAAATTAAATAAAAAAAAAACTGATAACAGTGGCCAATAATGAATTTGTTTCCATTTTAAATAGGAAATAATATGAATACCGTAATAAATTATATCATAAACATCTCGTGTGGGTCTCACAAAAATTGCCTAGTAACTTCGACCGAACGTGCAGAACGTGCTAACTTGTGCATTGCCGAGACTCGGGAGAAGTGAGCCATAGCCACCATGTGGCTGGACAGGCACACAGCACAAATACAATGGATTACGGCATGCAGACGAGCCTTGAAGGCAAAATGGTTGGCACTTCAGGATCTGAGTCAATCATGGATTTGAGTCACGCATGTGCTGCTGATCGACTGTGTTAAACTACTGAAGTATTAAACTATTCAAGTAATTAAGGACTTTAGACCATCTGCCAAACCTGCACCCTAACCAATTATAGAAAGTTAAAGCCCATAGCATGTATTTGCATAAATTATCATGAAATGGCTGATTACCCTTAATTTTCTGTATTGACACTGCCAAAGCTCCTCACAGGAACTGGACATATACATTTTTTTTGTATTTGGCTTCCTTTTAGTTTTCAGTTTTAGTTATTTTTTAGTTAGTTCTTATTTATTTGCTTTGGTATTCGGCTTTCAATGCTGGCGCGTCTGCGACTCAGATTCATGGCTGACTCAGATCCTGTAGCGGCAATGGTTGCAGACAGTCTACAAAAGCAAATGTAAGTGAATTTAAATAGGTTGCTGTGTGTTTTTATATGATAATTTGCCAAATATTTTTAGAATGTTAGACTTTAACCTGTGGATGTATAAAAAGTTAAATTCTTTTAGGTTTGAAAACTGGTTGGACCGATCCACTGAAAACAATCAGTTAAAAAGAACGGTTCATTCACGAATTGGACATCACAATCGTTCACTTGGAATGTTGTTTTTGCATGCAAGTAGTGTTCCTCGCTAAGACCATATCACATTGCACTTCGTGTAGCGCTTTTCTCTCTGACTGAAAATCGTCCAAATACAAAGGCAATCCCGTGCTGTATTGGACTTGGGTACTAATATATCAATTGCATTAGAGCAGATTTGCGGTGTGATATCACACGTTGTAGCAGGACTGACTGAAAATGTTAGAATTACAAGGCTAGTAACTGAAAGAGTTGTATTGCAGCACAAGTTGGTCCAAACAAAATCTGCTCCCATAGAAAAGCTGGATCAGTTGGGATTTGGAATATGTAAAATAGCAGCATGGACCAGGCACAAACTAGTTAAGAGGTGGCTGCCCCACTTACTTTGACTGAAGCAGGCGATGACCTCACTTACAAACATATCTCTGCCAGCATTCTATTCAAAGATGGCTCTGCACTATAATTCAGCAGCTCCTTCGATAATGCTGTTACAAAGACTTCTTTTAGGTCTTGTCTTGTGTTTTGTTGAATAAATGTATGCAATCAGCAGTTTTTCACATAACTGATCAAAGACAGTTTGACATTGAAAATCCCTTGAGTGCATGATTTGTACAGTGCAGTGACAGCCTACTATAATCATAAATCCGAGAGCATTAAATAAAAATGGCCAATGCTCTTATAATAACTGTCTAGGAAGTCTTTGGCCTGTACATGACATGTAATCATGAGGAAGAGCAATGTTTGCCATAAAGCCCCACAATTCTGCAACTAATCCTTAATATAAAGCTCCAAAAACTAAATGGATACTATCCTAGACCTAGTCACATAGGGTCCCACGAGATATGAAATGTAAATTTTCTTACACAACCATTTAGTTTGGAATTCAGAGAAGGGCCAAATCCCTACTCAGATTTACAACCACCATCTGGAAGTAGAAATTTTTTAATAAAACTATTTTGTCCTAACGATATAAGACTCTGTTCCTTAATCTGGATCAATGTATAAGTTCAAGTTCTTTCATTTGCTGTTTATACATTAGTTGTTGACGCTCAACCCTCTACCCAACTATAGCCCTTCAAGCAATCCAATCTCATTATGTTTTCTTATGTTTTGCATTGCACTGACACCAAAAAAATTGCTTTCAATCCTCCCTGCACCCCATATTAAATGTCATCCCTCTCCAATAAAATCCCTATTTCTTCCTCCCATCCCTCACATATCCTCATCTTCCTGCCCAGAACACATCTAACAAACTCCTCTACCAAGATTCTTACTGGAGTATTGAGGACGTAGTCTTTAATGGGCACTGTGCAATGTGCCCGCTGCTTCCTTTCCTTGCCTTTGTTGCTGACCTCTCAGAGATTCCCCCTTCAGTAGCAATGCAATTAGTGGTGAGTCTCAGTAACCTGAAAATACAATTTGCACATCAAAAAGCTGTTCTCCTTCTTTCCAATTAATGTTCTGGCTGTTCCTGTGATAAAGCAGAGGCATATCAATGTCAAGTGGAGGTCTGCTATATGCTGTTTGGCAGCTTAGGTTCATGCACCATCACTCTCCTTACAGTTTCAGGGACTAAAATCTACAAAGAAGGTCCTCGCATCCCCTTTTTAATAGGTCGATGATTCCTGCTGGCACCTGTGACAAACAAATGGGTCTTGACAGGCCCTTAAGGGATGGTGACTGGTAAACTCCAAACACATAGAGAAAATGTATTTGAATCCACAACTCTGGAGGTGTGAGGCAAACGTACTACCCACTGAGCAACCACACTACCCAATGCTTAGCCATTAAAGCTATATTAGTGTGCCTGACATGAACTGATTGATACCCAGTGATAAAAGTAATGTTCACTGTCAGTGACAGTCACACCGTAAATCAGGAAATAATCAGGGAAAATGCACTTGACAAACCATTAAATGAACTTTTCAGGAGATACTACTCCCTAGCGTGGCCATAGGCTCTGGACCCCTGCAACCCTGCAGAGTACAAGTGGGGATGGATGGATGGATGGATGGAAAAATTTCTCGAAAAGAATTTGTTTTAAAAGCAAGCATCAAGGTTGTTAAAATGTACATTTTGTCTGCTTGTTGGTTTCATGTCATTTGAAATGACATTTGCACCATTTTCTACAAAAGGTAAGACAGAATTCCTAGCTACCTAGAGCTGTACCTAGAGCCAGTTTTCGTAGCTGACGATCAGTCTGCCGAGGCCCCTGCCTTCGACTGCCACCCGATCAACATTGCTCCCGAGCCCCACAGCTCCCCCTGCAGGTGGTGGGCCTACAGGAGGGCAGACCCATGTTATTTCTTCAGGCTATGCCCAGCTGGGCCCCATGGATGGAGGTGAATGAGATTGCGGATACAAGAGGCAGAAATGAGTTTCTTCCGCAGGGTGGCTGGGCTCAGCCTTAGAGAAAGGGTGAGGAGCTCAGACATTTTAGAGGAACTCAGTTTAGAGCTGCTGTTCCTCTGCATCGAAAGGAGCCAGTTGAAATGGTTCGGCATCTGTCTAGGATGCCTCCTGGATGGCTCCCTAGGGAGGTGTTTCAGGCATGTCCAACAGGGAGGAGGTCCTGGGGCAGACCCAGGACACGCTGGAGAGATTATATGTCTCGGCTGACCTGGGAATGTCTTGGTATTCCCCTGGTGGAGCTGGAGAAAGTGGCTGTGATGTGGTGAGATGGAGGTCTGGGCATCCCAGCTTAGACTGATGACCCCGGATAAGCGGCAGAAAATGGATGGATGGATGGATACTAAGACTGAATGTGCCTGAAAATGTAAAATGGTGTAACCATAAAAGAATAAAAAATATGAACTATTTTGTCCACCTAGATTGTACGTGGACTCATAAAAATATCATTTTAAAATATCACATAAAAACAAATTTTATTAGGATTTTTATTGTTACATTTTTTTGGTCTTTTAAATGTGATTTTAATGTCTTTCATTTAAATGTGCTCTTACACATGTATAAATAGTTGATAGGGTGTTTTCTTGAGAATTTCATCTTTTTTAAGCAAGTTTAATTATTTGGTAAAATGTTTTTATGGTCACACCAAACTGACAATTTTGCCATTATTCCCCAAATATTCTCTCAAAATTGATTAAGGCCAGAAATTGTAGACTAGGTCCTCAAAAAAGAATTTATGACAATATTTAATAAGTTTACTTTCAAATTTTGACACATTTAAATTTAACTAAACCATATGACACAAAAAAATTTGCATCAAGTCCTTTTCCCGCTTTTTCCCAAACACACTTGGGAACAAACTATTATGTTCATACACTACTCACAAAAAGTTAGGGATATTCGACTTTCGGGTGAAATTTCAGGATGAACCTAAAATGCACTATAACCTTTACAGGTGAACTTAATGTGACCTTCCCTA
>JAAGVU020000008.1:3056421-3072387 GCA_011763525.2 Mormyrus iriodes | reverse complement strand
GGGGCCATAGGGGTCGGGTGCTTTGTGAGCTGGGCAGTGGCCAAAGGCGGGGACCTTGGCGGTCCAATCCTCGGTTGTTACACAATAAGCCTGAGATTAATAAAGCATTTCATATATAAAGAAAATAGAAAAAAAAAACAGTACAAAATGTTCAGTGTGTCACACCTCAAACACCTTCTCAGGTAACATGAGATGCTAATAATGGTTGTACGTGTGAACCTTAGAGCTCCAGAGATTGGAGACAGGGGATGAAGAATGGCAAGACAAGGGTACGGGATGATATGAAATGTTATGCCAGCTAGCAGATAAAACAAGAGTCCTCATTATGTTTTCATTAGAATTTCGACTTATCATCCACTGCACTCATTTCAATCAGTAAACCATGACAAATAGAAAATAGAGGAGTGGAATTATTTCTTTGCGCTGTGTAGTGGGAACTATGTGATGAGTTCAATGAGCCACATTCATGTCATTAGATTCCCCCACTTAGTAATCCAAGATGTTGCTACTCCAAGGCTGTGTCTGTTTTATAGTTCAAGTCCACTGTTGTCCCTCTCTCATTAGACACTGCAACTAACTAAATTAAAACAGTAACCCATCAGTATGTCATTAAATACAAATCTTTTGTTATTATGTGTAGCTTGACTACCCACAAATGGCAGTTGATTTTGGTGAATCATGCACCAGTCATACCTTTTTTTGACAGAAAATAAACCATGTCATCATCATATTTGCTGAGGAAAGCATTGACCGATAGTGCACAGAAACTGGCACAAACATCAATATGGAAAGAAAACAGAACAGTTTATACATGTCCTGACTACACCCAAGTCCAATTCAGTTGGTATTTGTATTTTTTACTCATTTAAATACTCTCCCTTATGTCAGGTCTAGTAGGAATCACCAAGCTAGTTTTCTTCTCATGTTTAACATAAGCATCCCTGTTATAATTTCCCTTTTGTAAAGATCATACAATTCCTAGTAACAAGTTTGGACTTGTGGGAGTTTTACTTACAGAAAAATATTCTGAGGGCAGAAGGACCAATGATTGATTCAGAGAGAACCAATCAGATTGTAAAAGTGGTGGGTCCAAGACATCTAATTGGTTGGTCCCACCTCCTCTAGTTGTTTGGACCCACCTCCTCTCCATTCTGATTGGTTATATCCCTGAACCAATCTTTTTTCCTTCTGTCCTCAGAACATTTTTCTGTAAGTAAAACTCAAATGAGCTAAGTTTGTCCTCATATGGACTATTGGAAAAAAGCTCAAGCAGGTTTAATGTGAGTATTTTAAATAAGTAACACTGAACACATGTTTTGAGGGAAAACAACTAGGAAGGCACTGTTGTGGGAGCTTTTGATACTCTGATCATGTTCAAATTCCAGTCAAACACACTAACATCAACTACACCAGCTGAAATGTTAGAAAACAAATATCAGCTGAGATTTCCTGAAATTCCCAAGGGCAGTTTTCTGGTCTACTTCAAAGGAGAAGTTTATTGAATTATAAATAAAATCTTGAGGGTCAGAAATTATGTTTTTTCTTTTACATGTATATTGTAGTGCCAGGCAAACCGAGGCATCACAAAGGTGGCAAATAAAGACGAGGACACTTACGGGGAAGAGGCAAGCTCTTTTACTGAGTCCTTAGTGGGAATAATGCAGATACTGAACAAGCACCAGAACCAAACGTAATGGGCAAACACAGGGAGGTCAGACACCAGACTGTAAGGCACACATACGGTGGGAGATTTATACAATGCTAAGGACATGCGAGGATCAGACAGAGTTTACATAAGACACGGGTAAACACACACTTGACAGTCGGGAGCAAGTATGAACAATAACACCGCAACAAGGGCTATTTACAGTACACAGACAAGGGCTATTTACAGTACACAGACAAGGGCTATTTACAATTGCCTGCGAGGATGCCAGGATATGCTAATCCCTGTCAGCGCTACAATATATTCTTTGATAATACCATTTCCCTTGGAAAGGTGTTAAATTATGTTGTTATAAAAAAGAATTTGAAAAAGCAATAGGGCTCTGGGTAGGGTGAATTCCCTTTTTTGAGAGAGTAAGATGAATGTCATGTATTGCTTTCAACATGGTATGGTCAACCAACTGATAAAGAGAAGCTGAATTCCTTCACCTTAACAGGGCAAAAAATGTAAGCCAAGCAGGGTAATGATAGCTAGGGAAAAGCAGGTCAGACTACCTTGATTTCAGGGTAACTTCATAAACAAACTCAGCCAAAACAGCCAAACATGATGAACACAGATAAGCTTCAACTTGGAATTGACTAAACACTAATATTAATACCATCCTCCTATATGGCATTATATGTGCAGATCATCAAAAAAAACCTATTTTAAAAGGAGTTCCCTTCATCTTCGTCTGTAGCCATGATCCCACACTCCCAGATATACTGAATGACTTCTATGCACAGTCTGATGCACTCATAAACACACTTGCAAGGAAAACCATCCCTCCCCCTTAGGAACAGGTACTATGTTTGTCCACAGCTAGGTTACAACACTTCCTTGTGCAACTGGATCCTGGACTTCCTGACAGAGAGACCTCAGACAGTCCGCATCTGCAGCAGGGTCTCTAGCACCATCACTCTGAACACCGGCTGTATGCTCAGTCCACTTCTGTTCACCTTGCTGACTCATAACTGCACAGCCATGTGCAGCACCATCACCATCCTCAATTTTTCTGATGACACAACGGTGGTTGGTCTCATCAATGACAGTGATGAGTTGGCATACAGAATGGAGATACAATGACTGGTGGACTGGTGCAAGTGCAACAATCTATCTCTTAATGTGGACAAAACAAAAGAGATGATTTTTGACTTCAGGAAGGCCCACGCTATCTATCCTGGTCAAAGCACCAAATTCCTTGGAGTACACCAGGCAGCTGACCTCACCTGAACCCTCAACACCATCTCCTTAGCCAAGAAGGGGCAGCAGCATCTCCATTTCCTTCAGCGGCTATGGAGGGCAAGGCTAAAGGGAACCATTGAGAGTGTCCTGACCAGATACATCACTGTCTGATTTGGGAACTGCAACGTCTCTGACCACAAGACCTTACAACAAATAATGAACACAGCTGGCAAAATTATCAGGACCCCTCTACCCTCTATTGAGGACATCTTTTTGAAGCGCTGCATCTGCAAGGCCTCCAGTATTGTGAGAGACCCCTCCAATCCTTCATGTACTCTCTTTTCCCTACTCCCATCTGGCAGAAGGTACAACAGCATCCGGGCTTACCACTAGCATTAGCAACATTATCCAGTGGACATTGCTCAGCATTGTACTTTTCTCTTCTGTCATTTCTGTTGTATTGTTACATCTGATGTATCTATTTTTTGTACAGTAGCCACCATATCTGTTATATTGTGTGGATGCCCCTAGGTCCCCCGTGTGCATGTATATTTTCTATTTTTATTTATTAGCTATTATTCTCCTTTCCCCCCTCCCTCATGTGTTGCATTTGTTTACAGTTTCTGCACTTTATGTATATATATGGCACTGCAGTCCTGGAGAATGTTTTTTCTTGTTACTGTATGCTGTGGATTGTATATAAACGGTATGACAATAAAGACCCACTTGACTTGATTTGACCACTTGATCTTGCAAGGGCTGTGACGTTATTATCTTATCAGTAGAAAGAAGCACACATTAGTAAAATTACATAACCCGTATTTGTTTCCTTTCGTTACATCACTTCCTTGAACCACATAGTCAATCTCAATTATATGAAAAATCGGAGCAAGGTGTTCAGAAAACCATTTGGATTGTATATACATCGTGTAGGAGGCCACTTTTAGCCACTTATTTCTGATACTCAGATAAGCTACCAATATGTAAAAACAAATGACTGAATTTAAGCAACACCATAACATACAGACGTTGTATTCCTTTACAGCTGAATAAAATGTCAGCTCTAACTGCAGTCAGAAATCTCTTCGGTAATCTGCATTACCTACTAACAAAAAAAAGCTGTGTGGCACATGTGATTGGAAAGCAGGCTGTTGTATTGAAGGACCTAGGGTCAAACCTGAGATCAACTGGATCAGTTTTCAGGGGTTGGTGTGTGGGTTACAGTTCTGTGCCCATGAATGGGAGGTGGCTGACTTTAATCCCGTGGTCTGCATAATGTTTCGTTGTTATACCCTTGAACAAGGCCCTTAACCCCCAATTGCTCCAGGGATGAGCTGACCCTGCCTTCTCTGCTATATCCTGTTTCTGATAAAAGTGTCTGCTAAGTAAATATAATAATCTAATTACTCACATTAAGTCTAGAATATTGATTGGAATGAAAACATGTATATACAAAACCCTACAGGGACTGAATCTGAAATATGTTCTTATAAGCTGGCAAATATAAGTTCATCACATTTCTTACTCATTTGAATAATTACATTGACAACATGCTGAGTGACGTTTTTCATTTGCAATGTCAGGAGGAATTTTATTTTACTGGATCTGATCTGACCTGTAAACTAAAATCTAAAAAACTAGTCAAATGTGTTCCAGTGGAGAATTATTCTGTGTTTGTATTAAAGGGCCACTCTCCATAGATGGGCAAGAACCAGGCATGAGGAAGAATAGAACGGAACATGGAAATATGACTCAAGAATACAATAATTATTGCTTTTGAGGTGGCAGTAGTAATCGAATTGTGGCTCGTCCACACGTCTCAGGCCAAATTCTTGAAAAAAGAATGATTTTTTCTCCATTGATTATGGTGCTGTGCCCTTGTGAGAAAAAAAAAAAAAAACTATAAAGAGGAATTTTTCATGCTATGCAGAGCAGTCAGCATATTGCTGTTTACAAAGCCTCCCCTCTGCAGTGGTTATTCTTTTTATATATTTGCATACTGCCAGTGTTTACTTTTGTTTACTTTTTACATCCCTCCAAAGTACAGGCTCTAGGGCTTCTGACCACTGTCTTATTTGTAGAGACTGTAAACTGTATTTGTTTCTGTCCTAAAGATACAAAAGGGAAGTACTGCTTTATTATTATGCTTCTTGAAACCTTCATTATGCCTTCATTTATGGAGATTGTGTGAGGTGAGTCCCCAGCCATGGACTGGCAGTCATAAACCATGTCTGCTGTCCTACTCTGCTCACCATAAATTATGTTCTGTAAAAACCAAAAGACTCCTAGAGCTGCTGCAATTTGTACTTGCAGGTGATGAATGCCCTTGGGCTGGAACTGGGATAGTAGTTATCCAGGGAGCAGAATATGACCGTTGACACTGGACTAAAGATATAAACTGGCACAGTGATTACAAATACATAACTGTAATCTAGATAAACAGTGTGTCCGGAAAAGAGGTACTGGGCGCAGACCAATACCCTTTGAGAGGTTAAATTTATTGTAGAACAAAGAACAAAATGGAGGTCAATTAGAAGACAGTTGTTATCCAGAGATTTCATACAGCACATGTGTGGCATTTCCCCTTCTAGTTTATAATAAGCTTTTAGCATAAAATGCTCTGCCCAAAATTTCTGGAGAATTAGACTTCAAAGTCATCCACATAAGCAATGAGAACAATGCTTAAGTCACCAATGACTCATTGACTCTATAATGTGTGCTACCACGGAATTATTTGTATTGGATTTGTATGAGAGTTGTCCTGAGCTGCTGTACCACTTTGGTGTAAAACAAAGTCCTGAATCTCTTTCTAGATATGTACTGGAAGTTTCTCTGGTGTCTGCATACATTCAACAGGCTCCACTACAGATAAATGTCCCTTAACACCGCATTCCCCTCTTTTGTAGGCAATGGGGTTGTTTAACACAGTTCTATAACAGGAGAATGTGAATATTCTGCCACTGCATGACTGCAGGATCTCTTTTTTTTAAATGGACCTGAGGCTGACGGAGAAATTAAGTTCTTCCAGAAGCCCAGTTGGAAATGTCAAATAAGCTTCCTTTCAGAAAGAGAGAGGCTATATTTTCCTTGAGTAAAGTGACAATTTTCCAAAAAAATAAAATAGAACATTATTCAAAATATTCTCATCCCTGATGATGAGTGTGATGTGACATGTGAAAAACATCTTTAGCTCTTTATCTCTGTCTCACGTTTAGTGATTTCTAGACATATACGAGCAGATTCTACTCTATTTTTTAAAAAGGATGGCAATAGCAATCAAGATAAATACACGTTCTCCACCATAGTCACTCCATTGATAATAACCAAAATATAGGCAGTAACAGGATTCTGTACATTTGCCTAAACAGGAAATGCATAGCAGCTGCCAGGCACTTGATTTTCAAACCCTGCTGTTTGATAGTTGGTTGATGGACCTTTACTGAATCCATTTGACGATATCTTAAAAGTATCAAAAGAAGAGTAATGTCACAAACCAATGATCATTGACAATGAATGTAATGGAAAGAGGTCCCACAACCTCGGTTCAACAAGAGCTAGAAAGCTCTGCTCATAACGTTAAAATTGCCGGCATTACTAGCCTACAGGGGTGTAATAGTACACAAAATTCACATCTCAGTACAAAGCCCATTTTGTGTTCATGTTTCAGTGCAATTCTGGTACAGCATGAAAAACAGAATTTTGAAATTATTATTAAAACTGCAAACACAAACACCATTAGACAGCTGCAATCCAAAAGTAATGAATAACCAAACATCAGAACTATTTGCACATTTTAAAAACAATTATATAAAAAAAGGCTGGGAATCAATTAAAATAATCAATCGCACAGTGTTTTTTAAGTAAAACAGTTGTATTATATGATTAATTGTGATTAACTGCACCTAACATTAAAACTTATAATCATAAACATTTATACATGGAATTCCCAAATTACTGTAGAATTGACACAAAGGAGAGTATATGGGTGATGGTCATGAACTCATTAACATAACATTAATTTTCTATAGCCTTTAAAATTAGATTGAAGACAGACTCAAATTATACAACTTTATTGTCTAAAGTTTAGATTCTAAACTGGCAATTTTGCCTCTGGGGTACATTAATCAGTTTTGTTATGTTACTGAGATGAGGCAAAAAATGACAAGACAAAAAGAATTAGCAAAACTTATCTGTCACTGATTGTATATTGTGGGTCACGTGCAATAAAGTTGAAAAATTGAAAAGCATTTTATGTAGTTTCGCGCTACTGAATTTTGGATAGCTCTTTTTGGAAAATTGTTAAAATATCATCCAATCAGAGCAACGAATAATAATTATAATATACCTAAAAAATTCAATTCTGAAGTTCATGAGAATGACTTATGTTTTAATATATGTTTAATGGTATGACACAAAAGATCTTAAGATGTTAAGGTATAAGCCTTTAATAAAATATAACAAATCTTGCAAATTACAATATTTTTATCCACTGTGTGCTGTATGCTCCATCTGGCAATTTTTTATGACAAAATAAACCAGGGGCCTGTATTTTAAAGCAAGATTTGTTGGCTAGCTAGATAAATTAACCCAGTTTAAATGGAATTTATCTTCATAAAGCCCAAACTACCTTAAAAGTTATTTTGCTAACCCAAAAATCTGGATTTGCGACACAGGCCCATGGTAACTTTAGCTTCATCATGAGATGCCACCTGAATGTTGCTATTTTAATTCAGGACCTAAACTCTCATGTTGTTTATAACCAGCAAGGAATATTATAGGTCTCTACAAAAATCTCTCCAGGATGTGAGTTAACTATGGATGCAAGTCGCACATATGCTGTGTGATCTGAGTCAACCACATTAAATTATTTAAGTATTAAACTACTCAATTAGATAAAGGATTTTAGACCATCTGCCAAATCTGCAACCTTACCAAATGCAGAAAGTTAAGGCCCATCTCATGTACTTGCATACATTATCATAAAATGGCTGATTAACTTTAGTTGTTTGTATTAAGGCTGGCAAAGCCCCTGACAGGAACTGGACGTATGTTTTTTTTTCTATTTGTATTTGGTTTGCTTTTATTTAGTTTTTAGCTGCTTTTGCATTTGGCTTTCAATTCACCAGTGAAAAGATATTTAATTAATAATTAAAATTTTAATGACTTAACATTAGCTAGACAACTATCATCAGCATTAATTTTGAATATAAGGCGAGATTAGTTAGTGTCTTGTTGATAGTAATATATTTACCTCGCTAGTAACAATCCACGTAAGTCCATTTGAAACATGAAGTTGTTTACTGAAGGCTGCATAAAGATTGGTTTCTATTGGTGGTGCTAAGTGTGTCTTATGGTGAAAAGAATAAGTTAAGGAATAGAAAAAAAATACTATGAGATACATTTTTTAAAAATATGTTCTTTGAATCTAAAAATAAAGTGGCTTGTATTAACAAAATTCATTAATGATTTTATATGTACTTTTCTGTGTTCTGTACTATACACTGTGAATCATTCATCCTCCAGATGGATATCATTAGATAGAGACTGCCTTTTGAGTCAGCACACTCTAGAACAGCACATGAATCAGGAAGAAATCATTTGCTTTTAAAATGGTTTTGTGGCAGAAGAAATTATTTTGAGGTTGGTGGGAATAAAGCAAAGCTTGAAAAACTGGGGGGAAAAATTACAGTTGTCAAGCACTGAATTATTCAAAGAATAATGCCGGAAGCACTTGGTCAGAAACCCCTGGGGTTTTCAGAGTTGTCAGAGCCCCCCATACTATTTTGTATTATGGTTGTTGCAGATGGTAAAAGTTGTTGATTGGAGGGGGGGGTTAATTATATTTCTCATAAAAGTCGCTCACACATGACCAAAAATATTACCACTAGGAGCAGGGCCAGATTAAGAAATGCTGGGCCCCTGGGCTAGAGGGGCCCTACCTACACAAAATACAAAGTGCTATGCATATCAATTTAAACAGTTTAAGAGACAACCAGAGTAAAGTAAATGACTACCACAGTTTTAACTTTAAAATGAGTCGTTAAAATCTGAAGCAGAGAAAAAGTAGAGGTCTGCTATCTGAAATTATGAGAGGCAAGGTAGCAATATCAAAGCTGGTATCTTTAATTAGCCATTGCTGAATGGACCACGAGAGGCCTTGAGCTGTTAAACCATTACACAGCCTAAAACAAAGTATGCATGTTTTTCATTAACAGTGTATTATGGAAGTGAAATGACAATGCGAGACAAAGGTAAAAACATGGCATAATGACAAGCCAGAAAACAGCAACAATCATTTTTAAAGCAGTGTGCCATCCATCACACACTGTTCTGGCGGCATGGGGTTTACCGAATGACCAAGTAGAGTTTTAAAAACAATCAACTATAAGATCTTATTGGAAAAGCATGCAAAAACAGGAACATCAAATACTACATAGGCCATACTGTATATTAACACCTTCAGGAAAGACTACTAAATGCCTTGGGCCTTTAGTGACGTGGCATGTATATATTTAAAAACGAAGCCATACATAACCGTAACAGTGCAAACTTTCATTGAATACCTCTTCCCTGAACACTAAAAACAGTTTCTAATGAAAATAATTGGGAAATTAAGGTCTCCACCATTTTAAGGGGGACCAGGGGGTTGTATTGGCTGGTTTTGATTATTAGAGGGATTACAATCCCCCCCCCCATCCACCTCATAATTTATGCCCATGTCCTCACCCTGTCACTGAAGCTAATCCCAGACACCCTGCAAAGGAAACTCATTTCTGCCGCTTGTATCCACAATCTCATTCTTTTGGTCACTACCCAGAGCTCATGACCATAAGTGAGGGTAGGAACGTAGATCGACCAGTAAATCAATAGCATTGCCTTCAGCTCAGCTCCCTCGCCACCACAACAGAATGGTACAGGGTCCGCATTACTGCCAACGCTGCACCGATCCATCTGTTGATGTCCTGCTCCTTTGTTCTGTCACTAGTGAACAAGACCTTGAGATACTTAAACTCCTCCACTTGAGGCAGTAACTCAAACCACACCAGGAGAAGATAATCCACTCTTTTGAACCATGACCTCAGACTTGGAGGTGCTGATGCTGTGTGTAAAAATACACACAGTTTACAGAATTCGGGTTGCTAGCAACCCAGAAGATTTTTGGCAATAAATGATCAAAATTTACCATAAAACAATAATGATATTATTTATTAACAACATTGAATGACCATCTCTTGCACAACCTAATTGTAACTTTCTCACTGAAAAAAGATAAACCAGTTAACAATAAGCAGGTGACAGATGTACAAGTAAACAAATGAGGAAAAAATAAACTTTTTGACATATTCACTTGTACTCAGGAGTTTTAATTAAAGGAGGCACTTGCTGTCATGATCCTCCTCCGTCATGTCCCTGTTCGGCCAGCAGAGGGTGCTGGCCATCCCATAACCATCTAATCCATCTTAATCTGTCGTTATCACCAACACCTGCCTTTGTTAGTTCCTCATTAGTGGTGCATATATATATATATATATATATATATATATGTGCCTTCCCTCCTGTTTCCCAGCTTAGTCATTGTTGCTGTTGAGGTTATCATTGCTGTAGGCTCTTCCCAGTGCCTCCCTTCCCTCTAGTGCTCCCTATGTTCCGGTTTACCCTACTCCAATCGTGTCCTTCTATTCTGTTGTCTATTTTAGACCCTTCATGGTCCTTTGCTTTCTGTTTCTGGTTGTTTTGTCTAATAAAACCCCTGTCAGCTCCTTCCAATGTTGCCTCTGGGTCATGCCTCACCCGACGAATGTGACACTTGCAGATCAGCAAAAATACAAATTTTTATACAAAAAATTGCTGATTACGATTATTCACGGACCCCTCACAGGTCAGGGTCTCGGGCTACTGCCCTGGCAAGCCCTTGCTAAAGTGCAGGCATGACTAGCAGAGTGTACAGAGAAAAGCAAACAGGTGTATTGATTTCCCAATTTTAATGGATCCGTAATTCACCTCTGTAGGTGTATAATTTCAAAAAATTAAACAGAACCTCCTACACTCAAATTCTAGTGTCGGTATTCTGAGAACTTTGTATCATGTCAGGCTCCATTTATGGTATGGGATCTCTTACACAACTGCAGACTCCTCCCTTTAATCAGGCTGAAGCACACACTTCATTGAACGACCTTGTGAAATATTGATGCTTGGAAGCACCACCACTCAGAAAAGATCTGTGAGCCAGGAAATCCACCCAGAATTCCAAGGTACAGATCAGTCCTGACAGAACACAGATTTACCATCATTCTTCTGAGCTGCTTGTTTGTGATGTTTGTGTAATCATTAGCAATCTATTTGTGTGATCACCAATCAGCAATTTTCTGATAGGACTTATTTACTGGTATTGTCTTTTATTCGTCAGAAACTTTATTTATTTATTTTAAACAGCCCTTATAGAGAAGAAGGTTTTCTCTCTTTTTGATTGGTTAAATACAAGATTTAACATATTCTAAGCCTACTACGTTAGGCACATCTATGATATATTACTATATTATAACTGCACAGTACCTATGCAATAGTCTGTATGCCTCGGTGCAATATGGTATGGAAACTGTGGTGATTTTTTTAAGGGTGAGTTAGAATGGAAAAAATAAAAACAGAAATATAGGGGGGAAACAGAAAAATATACTCACTAGAGGCTTAAAACATATATATCTACCCAAAGATTGTATTTGTTTCTTAAGAATAGACTTGAAGAACCCCTTGTCTTTTAGATGCATGAGACGTTGCAGAAATGTGAATTTCGTATAACAAGCAACTAACACTGTTATGCTACATCTGTTTTTCATCTTAAATCGCACTTGCTTGCCAAATAGGCTGATTAAGAAAAAATAGATATATGCAATAGATTGATATTTCAGCAATGCTTTCTGAACAGTCTCCTCTGTTGCAATTAAAGGTGGACCTAAACTCAAACGTGGTCACCATGTGGATCAAAATCACCATGTATAGTCTCTACCCATTCCCTTCAGTTTAGAGATGCTAAACTCTTGGCCTTCTCTGTCATCTTAGTAGGTCCCAGAATGCTAAACAGTATTGATGTCTTGGCACAGCATGAATTTAAAGAGAACCGGCCCAAAGCACACACCAAAATCTGACACGGAAACTTACTAACCCAATCATATCACACAAGTATCCTGTGCTGATAAAGACAAGCGCAGCATAAATGACAGTCAGAAAGGTCATAATGTAACTAAAAACCTTTTCAGACACTGGGTGGGAAGAGCAGAGCTATCTGATTTATTGGCCCTTGAGAAAAAGGTGATGTATGTCTTAATTAATGATGATGGATAATGTTTAATGGTCGATTCTCCCAGTGGAGCTGGTGTCGGTTATAAATTTAGTGTATATATCGAATTGGGATTTCCAGCATTGTGTTCATGTGTCTTAAGTTGGGTATTCACCAAGGCGACGGCAGAAGATTATTGCTAACCAAGACAGACGAATGGTCAGCTCCTGTTAGCTGCTATTGATTTTGAAAATTTGTTGTGGAACACACCAATACAACTAAAGGCAACGCTTGACATACAGCCCAATCAGAGAGCTCAATTTTGCCCATTAGCTCTGATGATGATTCAACATGCTATACTGGCCAAAATAGCACCGATGGGGACCAGCCACATCCGGCACACACCAGTCTGACAGGCAGTCACTGACTCTCACCGACAGGCCGATGTGTTCTTTGCTAAAGGGCAAGGTTGTATGAAAGGGCTGAACCAATGACAAATATGTAAACACTTCTGTGATTTTCCTTTTATTTCTGTAAGCCATCCAAGAGTATTTTAAGAAAGATAACTAACATATATGTATATGTCTTCACAAAACAAAATCTATTAAAAAAACTGATGCCACCACTGGATACAATCAAAAACCCAGTAGTGGATGCATAGTTATTTACTTGTTAAATTGATTCATTAATAAAACTGCCTAGGCATGTGGATATTCTTTAAGACAGGTGACTGTGAATGAATGAATGAATGAATATGAAATCTAATGAAAATAAAGCATTCCTTTCAGTCAAATTTAGCCATACGAACTTAAAACCCATGGCTGAATACTACTGTTCAAGACAAGGCATTAATTCTGCATTGAATGGTCTCTGAACGGCTAGAAAAAACAATGTGTTGCACTTTTACATTTACATCTGTGAAACGCAGTCAATCCGTTTTCACAATAATTAAAGATATGACATTGTACACAACTAAATTGTGAAGGCAATGTGTCCCCTCATGTCAGACCTAGAAGAAAATTAAAAGGTGACTTTTATTATTATTGTTATTATTACACGTCATTTAAATTCATATTTGGGAACTTTGTCATTTTGTGTTTCTTTTTACCCTACTGTAATTTGTAAAATTATGTTATAACTTTATCATCATCTAGTTTATAGTGTGGCTATAAGGGATTGCAGTGATTATCCAGAATGTGGTTGAACAGACTGGCCTATGGAATTTCAGCAATTTGAAGATAATTCACATAAATTTATTACGAAACCATCAATATAAAGCTAATATCAGAAACTGAGTTGGGGGGTAGTGAGTCCTCAGGCAAATTTAACAATCAAACCTTTAGTTCCTTCTGCATTTCCATGAAACTGATTACTGTTCCTTACTGCTCCATCTACTGCCCTGGCAAACCCTTGCTAAAGTGCAGGCAAGACCAGCAGAGCTTCTAGAGAAAAGAAAACAGGTGTATTGGTTTCCCAATTTTAATGGATCTGTAATTGACCTCTGTAGGTGTATAATTTCAAAGAATTAAACAGAACCTCCTACACTCTAGGGCAGCGGTCACCAGCCCAGCTCCTGGAGATCTACCACCCTGCAGAGCTTAGGTGCCGCCCTAATTTAACACATGCTACTGAAGTGCCTCATTATCTGTACCAGTTGTGTTAAGTTAGGGCGGCACCTACGCTCTGCAGGGTTAGTGACCACTGCTTTAGGTTCATACGATAAGTTATTGTCTAACCTTGTTTGTTGCTGTTTTATTTTATTTTTACACACTTATATCCATACATACCCTTAAAATATTAATTCTAGAGGCATCCCACTGAAATATAAATGCTAGGTAATCCTCAGACTGGAAAATGACTATATATCAGGTATATAAACACCTCCTTAATCATTTTTACCTCTTTCTCAGCACATCATAAAATGTATTCAGAATGTCATTTTTGAAATATCTGTTTGTAACCATTCCTTCAAATTTTAGTGTTGGCATTCTGAGAACTTTGTATCATTTCAGGCTCTATTTTATCATCACTGCTTCTACTTCATAAACAATAATAAAATAGTTTCATATCCATGTTTCTGAAGACAGCATGCATTGGAAAGGTTGACACATACACAGACCAAAAATGAGCAGTGGATTGTGTTAGAATAAAAACCTGCATACATACATCTGTCTGTTTATATTGGTCATGTCACCTCCCTGATTGTTTATGCAATGTGGCCACCTGTTAAAAGTCACAGCACCTCTGCACAGCCACATATCTACAACTAGCTGGAATTTTTGGTCAATACATATAAGAGCTCCCTGATCTAGGATCTGCACAGTGTCATTATGCCCAACTCAGCAGACAAGGGTAAGTATGACCACATCATTCCTCAGCATTCCTTTATGCTTCAGTATTTTGTCATACATCTGTTTCCACAATGCTTCTTCCATTCCTTGTCCACCATTTAAGACACACAAAAACCACTCATGACACACATCTGTAAAACCTAAGCTTCTGGCCACAGTAAAAATTAAATTCCGGCTAAGAGTAAAAGTATATTTCTGTATTACCAAAAGTAATAAAAAGTTATAAATGAATATGACAGGCAGGTAATGAACAGGATTAAGGTTATATGTTTGAAAATGAGTGAAATATATGCATGTTGACTGACAATGAGATAAAATATGAGAATACAATTTTGATATACATGCGCAATCTAAATAGTCTTTAAGGTCATTTAGTTTAAGTACTTGATAGTTGCACTTCTTAACTTCCCAGTGTTTCATGGTTAACAGAAACAGCAGTGGAGTCGCTTTTTCATTTCCTGTTCAGTGATGATAGTCATCTGCCCTGCTTGACTATCACAATAAATTAATTATTACTGTAATCTAATGGTTTAATCTCCATCTTAAGAGAACAAATGATAACACACCTTCTTATTTTAGCCCTTATCATGGCTCTAAAGAATAATTCTTAAATGATCTGGAAAGAAATGGAAAAACTGTGGAAAACCTTATGGATCCTCTTAAAGGGAGCAGTGACCTTGCCTTCAAAATCCCATTGTCTTCCCAAATCCCTGAATAGAAGCGTTTTAACTTATATAAGGTCATATTCAATTAACAGAACTGGACAAACAGCTGTGTTTGTCCAGTTTAATGTGGTTGCTAAAAAGTGATTGTTAGGCCACTTGGAACATGACAGCATTTCTGGTATTAATGAGACCTTGCTTTGCTTAATATGGGCCTTGTGCCTCTCTGCAGATGCCCATTTGTATTGTATGAAAGCATAATTGTTATCCCGGCCCGCTGATGGTGTCAGTAAGCATAGTCATCAATGTGAGCAGTCATGTGTCTGCATGTCAACTTGACTTTATGCTGTAAAAGCCTTTTGCTGCAGGTCAGTAGTTAAAGAAACGGGTGAGAAATATCAGGTATCCAGAGCTTCTAAGTGTTTTGGATTTCCTTATATCTCGTATCTTAATTGCTTTTTTGAAATCATTAATTGTATAGGACATAAATATATAACTATAAGTTAATACCAGGTAACAGTAACAGCCTTGTGCCCCAGTTGTAGTACTCAAATCCAGTTTTGGTTTTGAAATTGAAATAATTTCTTCTTGGTCTTCAGTTGTTCTCAGACTAGAGCATCTATGGTCAGAATTTTAGAGCAAGACGCAAGGACTGATTTTCTTTTTTCACCACGGTGTAGGGCTGGGCAATATAAATAACATATCGACTTATCTGGGGGTGGGGCTCGATGGCGAGCGCCTGGTGGCCAGGCCTGTACTCATGGGGCCTGGTCGGGCACAGCCCGAACA
>JAAGVU020000008.1:3046232-3056321 GCA_011763525.2 Mormyrus iriodes | reverse complement strand
TGGGTTTCCCTGCTGAGACAGCTGCCCCCGCGACCCGACCTCGGATCAAGCGGAAGATAATGGATGGATGGATGGATCGACTTATCTAAATGTATAAAATTCTTTTCGCGTTTGAAACGGAAATTACGTATGACCACAGAACATATTATAATACGCTACGTGCGTATGACCGTAAACAGCGTAACTAGCGCTTATATTTTATATGAAAACGGTGTACGTGCCGGGAACTAATCACTTCGTTTGTGGGTGCCGTTTTTATATCGTCTTTACGAATTATTATTATTTGTGTGAAAGTTATTTTACTGATATTGAAAAGAAGTAAACACCAATTTGGTAAGTAATCATTTAAGAAAACTTTGATATTTTAATAAATGTGTATGTATCCGTGATAAGTTATTATATGTACTACTATGTATGTGTCAATTGACAAAGATTTGTCAAAACACGTGTTTTAACCTATTTATTGTTTTAGGTCCATTTTCAGATAAACTATTAGCAGTTTTATGATTAGTTATATGTAGCGTGTTCTCGGGTGGGTACACCAAAAAATGTATATATTTATGCACCTAATGGGCAAACAAAAACTGTAGTTTACCGAAAGCACTGCAGTAGTACTCAATGTATCTTTACTTCTTAAATGTTAATATTTTACTGTTTAATCATTTATATGCTTCTTATATGTCATTCAAATTCTTTTACCAAAATGTTTTACTGTTTAATAATTTATATTTATATGCAATGTTCTTCTTATATATTACTTCATATTCTCATATGATAATGATGTTGATAATGTTGTTCATATTGATTTCTATGTTATTGTAAATGCTCTTTATTTGTTGAAAAATAAAATTGGTAATTAACAAGCTTATTTTATAAATACTGCATTTTATTTTCCCTTGCACTCAGTGAGTGAAGCCACTGGGTAATCTGCTAGTATTCACATAAAATTTAAACAATATGAAAATAAGAAACTTTAATAAATTGTTGAGAAGGAACATTGCTTGATTGCACACATCAGCCTATCACATCACAGAAATGAGCACAATTAGATGCAATCATATTGTAGTCTTTTAAGAATAGACAGCCTACGCCAAAACGTAGAGCAAAGTTGATTTGAGTCAGTGGAGCACATCACATACTACTGTTTCTGTAATACACATGAGTCCTAGGCGAGATGCGGGCACCCTCTGAGGAAGCTTTGTTGTTGGTGACAGCTCAGCAACTACAACTTCTTTTAAAAAATAGATATTGAGGGTAAACTAGGTAAAAATATGGCAGTGGTGTGGCTGTACTTTGGCTGTATATTATTATTTTACTTATTTTTGAAAACAGAGTCCCAGAGTGCAACACTACCATGGAAATCCATGGTTGCATGGTAGTTTAGTATTGGGTACTTGTAATTAAATACTAATGTTTGGGATCAAGGGATTGTCATGCTGAAATAATACAATTTTGCTTGTCTCATCCCCATCACTACTGTGTGGACTGGTGCTCATCACACCTAGCTTAGGAATTTGAGAAAACAGAAATCATAATGAGAAGAAATTCACTGCTATGCCATTGCCATAATCCCCACCATCCGTAACTCAACAGCCAATAGAAACATGTGACATGGGGCCGGATCAGACGTGATTTAAATTTCCTTTTCTGGGGAAACAGAGCAAACACTGCAGGGGAAAAGGCATAGGTGTAATTAAATATAGCAAGCTCCCTCTCACCTCCATCCCCAGAATTCTCACAAGGTAGAAGATGTGATATACTGTATGTACATTAACATATAGCATGAATATGTAAAGGATGGTCTTGTTGCACATTATTACTAGTGCAAAAACAGTGAAATTCTTTAAATGTAATATAACTCAAATTATACTGAGAGTACCATTTCCAAACCTATGTTGTTACGCTACACAAACATAATTGTACTACATATAGTATTTGTATCAATTAATTAAATCGGATTATTATGATCACATGAAATAATATGTTCCAATAAATGATATTAACCTCTCTAGCTTCAGAACAATCTTGTAGCAAAGAACTGTGTGATGGCCACACTGCTTTTATACTTTAAGTAAATGCGAAGAGACAGAATTATCCAAAAGGCAACAGCACTTCAGTAATGTGGTGCTGACCCACATCCTAGGTGAGCCAAGTAGCACAGACGAACCTCCATAGGTGGGGGTGCAGAAGGATAACTAGACAATAGAGTTCCTCGTGCATCCACATGACTGTGCTTTTCTGCTGCATAAAGCATATTGTAAATGGAGATCATTATGAAATTTTACTAGGGAACTCAACAGCCAGCACGTTAAACAAGGCCCACTGGGTATAACGATGGCTTTGCACAATTCCTGAGACCAATTTGCATTTGCATTTAAATGCTTTGATGGGTGCTCCCCACTCAAGCTGCCATTGTTTAAGCCCACTCAGTTTTCTTCTGATTTGGCACGAAAAATCCCCATTAAATTGTTTGGAGGTTGTAAATGTTTTTGAGAGGTTGTAAATGAATTTTGTAATTCATGAATAGAATTGATGGGAGGCATAGATTTCTGCTGAAAGAGCCCCTCCAAACATATTAGCTCACACTTAGATCATAGCTGTTGGCTACATATGTTCCAGCTATCCACAAGGGGCCGGAGCCTATCCCAGGAGTCACTGGCACATGGCAAGGTGCTCATCTATCACCAAGCAGGCACAGGCACAGGCAAACACACACATGTGCACACACACAGAGCTGGGGCGGAGACTCAAACCCTGGACTCCAGAGGTGTGTGAGGCAACAGTGCTAACCTGTGTGCTATCATGCCCCCTGTGCTGCATATGTTATCTGTACATTTTTTCACGGGCAGTAAAAATTAAATTTCATTATACTGTGTCGTCTAGCTGCTGTCTCACCTTCCAGTAATGTAAGTGACTGGAGCGAATAGGACACCCTGGATCAGAATCAATAAAGCATGAGTTAGAGTGGAAGCAGCAAGGACTTAAAGTTCTTCTTCACTTTTGATATTAACCAATAGAACACAGAAGGGCTGATACTAATCATGCCTACAGCACTTTAAAAAGCCTGTCAGTTTAACCTCCTCTTTTAATTAATCAGATTTTGTAAATTGTTATATTGCTGACTAATCTGTATTGTAAATCACTTTGATGAACCTTCAGTGCTCCAACGTAATATACCAGCATAATATCCCAGACAGCATAGGGCTTCACTGGCAATTAGTAGCCTGACTGATTGCACAGAACCAATCTACTTCTACTAGAAGGCTACCATAAGTTAGCTGTTTGTTAAGAATGTAAACCTAATAGGATAACCAGTTTCTCCTTCAATATTAGTTTCTCTTTATGTGGAACCAGTATCTATAAGTCCAGTGCCTACAGTAGCCTGCCTCAACTGCATTCCTGCTAAAAAGGAATCTATGATTCAGTTACTCTTCAGGATTGTCCGATCCGTCAGACCAAGTCTGATCATCGACGTTGTCCCTCCTGTTGCCTATGCTTGTCCCTATGCTAGTCTCCATCTGACCCTAAGCCTTTCCCTCCATTTTTCCATCGCTCCCGTTTAGACGTCTCACCGCCCAGTTTTGTTTCGATCCTTTGTGTTTAGCATAATAAAGCCCCTCACCTTTATCCTTACGCTAGCCCTCAAGGTGTTCCTTTCTGTGTTGTGACACTCATGTGTTCAGGCAAAAAACCTAAATCCTGCTAAATCCTGAAGCAGAGGATCAGAAGTGCAAAGTAAATGTCAAAAAGCGCAATTAGATTTGTTTTCCTTTTTAAAAGGAAACAACTACATAAGGTAAGCATATATTTAACTATTGATATTTTAGAATGCTTTATGTAATTGTATGAAGTATATGAAGTATTATTATATATATGATAGATCTGTTGAGAAATGAATTGCTGACGGCAAGTGCTGGAAGCTCCACAGTTTAGCATGTAGTGATGTGGGTATTTGTAGAGAGCAGCCCAAAAAAATTTGAAATTGGCAGCATAATTTGATGCATGTAAGCCTCACGGTGAAGTAAGTGGGCATTTGAGCAGGAACTTTCTGATTTACAAATTAAGAACCGCTGACAACGATGAGGTACCTGCCAAGCTGGTGCACTACCAAAAACCTGATCCTAAATGCTTCTTAAGGACTTCAAGAAATCTAGAAGAAGTATACATTTTCTCATCTACATTAATCAAGATGTAGTTTCCAGCTTCAAGTTCATTGGTGTCCAGATCACAGGGGACCTTTCAAGGACTCTCAAGATTTGCAGGCAAGTGAAGAGGGGCAGAAGTAGCTGAACTTCTTAAACAGACTGAAGACGGTCAGCCTACCTCAGCAGGCCCTGGCCAAAATCTATCAGTACAAAACTGCAAGCATCCTCGCTTACTGTCCAACATCTACACCATCTGTTGCCTCTGGAAACCCCTAACCATCTCCAAAGGCCCAAACCACTCCAACCTGTCTGTTTGCCCCAGTATCTGGAAAACATCACAGGACTACACATACTACACATACACACGACCAGACTGAGAAACAGTTTCTTCCCTACGACAATCACATGACCAAACACTTAACTAATCTTACAAAACTAACAAGTTTCTAATATAGCTCTTATACTTATTACATTCATACTTAAACCTCCTCTACCCAACTGTTAATAATTACTGCTCATTAACCTGGAAGTGAAATTCAGTTCAGCGTGCAATAATAATGGCTACCACAATACAAGCATTTTTTTTCCCCATGTGCAATACTCACCCCATATTAGCAGCCTGTATGTATTCCTTCCTGAATGTTCACTACTTTATGATCACATTGGTACCATCTATTGTAAAGTGTTATTGTACATTGTGTTTTAAACTTTCTCTACGTATTGCTTATCCAAAGTTGCCATGCATAATCTCATTGTATTAGAACAAAGACAAGGAAGACTGAATCTGATTCTAGTACACCAATAACAGCTGCACAGAAGAAAAACAGACGCAAGGGCAGCGCATGTGGGTATATACACAGTGAGTAATGGTCAGTACTAAAATGTAATGTAAGATTACGGGTCAAATCAAAAGCTGAGAAGGAGGGTCATGTTCAAATCAAGTTCAGAAAATTAGGCCAAAAGACACAGATGAGAGTTCAGAAATGTCCAAGTCACTCAGAAGCACAGCAAGTAATCAACACTGAGCAGCCTCAATGCCATTTTAATGTCTGTGTCAGACCAAGTCACATAGATTTGATTGAGTGGTCATTTTAATGGCTGTCAGCTTGTATTCAGAATGTGAACTACTGAGTGTATTAAAGTAATTTATCAGAAATATTTCTTGACTTCTGTAAATATAACTCTAGTCATATTTTTCAAGATATATTAGTTTCCACCTCCAAGTAGTATGTGGTACGATAAAAGTATTGCATATTTATTACCTTACCGCAAGTAAATCCTAAAAGGATGAGGCATTAAACCAAATAGAGATTCAATTCTTTTAACAGTAAACACACACAAAGGACAAAGGCTGTTAAAGTATTTTAACAAGACCAGTAGCACTGCAGGAGGGAACAGAACATTCAGCCTTTAAAATATGTTGATAGAGATCACGCTTTGTTTTTTTTACATTTCAGGACAATGCTGAAGAGTAACCGAATGAAACACTTTACATCTATATATAAAATCCTTTATCGCATGTATTGTATATATCACTTTATGTGTGACTTAATCCCAATGATTTTATGATGTATTATTAAAAAAGAACTTGGCACTGTGGGTGGCATGGTGGTGCAGTGGTTAGCACTTGTCTCATACCTCTGGGACCAGGATTCAAGCCTCTGTGAGGGTTCCATGTGTGTGGAGTTTGCATGTGCTCCCCATGGGGTTTTCTCTGGATACCTTGGTTACCCACCCCACCCACCCCACAGCCCAAAAACATACTGAGGCTAATTGGAGTTTACAAATTATGAATGGTGTATGAGTGTGCCCGATCCTGGGTTGTTCCCTGCCTTGTGCCCATAGGCTCCAGACCCCACTGCACAGGATAAGCAGTTACAGGAAATGGATGGAATTTGCCATTTTCATATTCTCTTTGCATGTGTTGGTGTAATCGTGTATTTCTAGCACTATTTTCTTTTCTTATGTTTTAAACTGGTTTCATATGAAGTATAGCTCTGATTTTGATGTATCTACTACTTGCATTAATAGTATAATTTTCAGTTCTCTGGAAAGATCTCAGTGAGATTCTTCGATAGTATTGATCAAATGACCTTGTCTTATTTTTCCACTGCTTTTTTGATGAGGGTCACAGTAACAGCATGCCAAGCAGGTCAGATCAGAGCCAGCTTATTCTGCAGAATCCTTATTTCCCAAGCCAGCTGATAAAGTTAATCCCGCAAGCGAGTCAGTGAGACATGTCTGAAACAGCTTCCTTGGGAGCCATACAGGTGGCGTCCTTATTAGATGTCTGAATCGCCTCAGCTAACTCGTCTTGATCTGAAGGAGCAGCAGTGCTATTTCAAGGTCCCAAGAGATCTCTAAACGCCTCAACCTTTCATGGTTGGTGAGTCCAGAAACCCTGTGGAGAAACCTAACTTTGGCCGCTTGTACTTGCAACCTTGTTCTTTTCGTCATTAACCACAGTTCATGACCATAGCTGAGGATAGGGAGGTAAATTGACCGGGCGACAACTAAACTCCTGTTTCACCACCACATACCTCCTCAATGCCCAAAAAACTGCAGTCACCAAAGAGATCGGCCTATCAATTTCACTTTCCCTCTTACTACATTATACATTTCCAAATGGTACAATATTACTATAGTGTCCTCACAGACCTCTGTTTGATCCATGTAGAATGAACAACAATCCCTTCATTGTAATAGTACAGACCAGGGGTGGCCAATCTTATCCGCAAAGGGCCGGTGTGTATGCGGGTTTTCGTAGATTTCTAATTAGAGGGCTGATTGGCTGAAGAGTCCTCACACCTGGGTTTGAACAGCTGACCTAAAGGTGATCCCAAAAACCTGCATACACACCGGCCCTTTGCGGATAAGATTGGCCACCTCTGGTACAGACTATGCTGCATTATCAGTTAAGTTACTCTCACCTTGTTGGAAAACTTTTCTTTCTTCTGCACATTATATTCGGAGCATTAATTTTGATTTTGGATTTTGTGTGACCTTTTGTTTCTTTTCTTGTTCTGTGACTCTGAAGTTTATTTAATGATCTGTAAGTACTTGAGCTTTGTACACCAGGATTTTACTCTGATCTTAGATTAGCAATTTGACTTTTTGAAAGCCTCAACTAGATCTTCCTTTGCAAGTTTATTGTCTTAGATGACAATTTCATGCTGGGCAGCAATGGATGTGGTACTGCAGTGCTCATAGATTTGACATGCAGTATGGTGGACAATGCACAAAATTCCAGCTGCACAGCCCTTCCCTGAAGCAAAGGCTGAGAAGACCAGACAGGACAAAAGCTGCATTGCCGGTTTTAAATGAACTGGGAGACTGCAGATGTTTTAAAATCAATCAAGATATTCCAAAATAACAGAAACACCTTCTGTATTTATCTCTAAACACATTTAAAGTACAAACATCTCAAATTTGCACATAGCAACAAAGATCCAATATGACAGTGCAAGCAGATGCAGCACCCTCTTCTACCCCAAAAGAAATGGCGCACAATGTACTAAATGTCATCTTTTATGCTAAATGTTCCGATATTACATCTGACATCAGCATCTGGAACACCACTGCACACATGATCGCCAGACCCAGCTGAAGGTGCTGGTACGCTGCACAGACCAGGCAGCAAAACTGCTATAGTGCAGTGTTTCCCAACCCATTCCTCAGGGGTACCCAGATAGTCTTATTTAAAATATTGTCTGCTGGGGGAAATGTTGTAATTAATGTTAGGATCCCTTACGTAAGTGTTTTCTAACCTGATTCTCACAGACCCCCAAACAGTCCACATTTTTGCTTCCTCCCAGCTTCCAGTAGGAGCAAAACGTGGATTGTCTGGGGTCCCTGAGGACTGGATTGTAAAGCACTGCTGTAGTGCATCAAAAAGACTGCCCAAGTATATATTTCCCACATTCAGATGTTTGCACTGACTATTAACTGAAGTTCTTGAGCCATGTTTGCATGACTTTTTGCCCTGAGTGGCTGGCACATGATTGAATGATTAGATTTTTGAATGAACTAGCAGGTGAACAGCTGCTCCTAGCAAAGTGGTCGATTCATTTATATAAGTTTCTTTATTTTGTGATCAACTCCGTATTGATTATGAATGCAAGTTTCTACGTGTAACATCAGGAAAAAATCCTTGTACATTTAATGTGCTTAGCAAAAAAATTCTGATTTCCTAATAATTGCAAAATGAAGTCTAGAACACTACCTTCTGACAAAGAAGAAAACCAAGTACAAGACTGGAATTCAATGAAATGCTTCCAGAGCTTCATGGGACTATGGCGATTTTTCTGCATAATTTTCCATGCTCCACCACCCTATTTTCCAAACCATTCATCCATAAATGAAATAATTTTTCTGCATTTGGAAAGATGGAGGTGATGTCAGTTAATTTAGGTATGAGTTATCTCCTAAATAAGTTTTAATTGAAGCAAATGTAGTTTATTCAGTGTAAATATAAGGGAAAAAGCAGAAAAGGGATCCATTGTGGCGAAAAGACAGTTTTCCCCTCTTACAAGCCAGTTTGAAGTGCTGTGGAGCATAACAGTTTAATAAGGTGAGACTGCACCACAACTATTGCCAAGGATGAGGAACAAAAACTGAAAAGATCATGCTGTTATTCCACAGGAATTGGTAAACTAAGTAGTGCTGTGCAGAAGGCGGGCTTGGCATTCAAGTGTGGCCCCTTTGCCTCATCCATCAGGCTGATAAGAGCTCCTACAGTAGGATATGGTTTTTACAACTGTCATTTATCAGGAACACTGACAGCAATTTCACCTCAACTGTCCAGTTTCAGTGAGCCAATGGAAGTACCCACTGGGAACTTATGGTGATAATTTGTCACCTGTGAAGAAAACACACTGTTTGTCAATATGGCATGACTCTTAAACTTATAAATACAAAAATTCAACACCCATGAAAACCTCTTGAGTTACAACAGTGTGACACATACTCAAATGAGGATACTGTTAATAAGCAAATGTGAAAAGCAAGCGTGAAAAGCTTCTAGAATCTGCAGTGTCTGTATCAATTTATGCATTAAGCAGTCAGCTATGCTTGCTGGAAGGGATTGCATTTTTCTACGACTTGCTTCTTGGAGTTTTCACAAGATCTGATCATTACACATAATTAAAATATGAGAAATTGCAGTTGCTTTAGTTTGAGCCATTGAATGGCCAAAATGTAAAACTGCCTCAAAGTCAGGACCTTTTGACCTACACTTTAAGTTATTACTAGTTTTATTTACTTTAGAACTTTACAACAAAACACTGAGAAATTAATGATTAATAATTTAATGATAACAATATAAAATATTAAAAATGTCTTTTCTATAAGGATGTTAATACAATTAACTATAACTTTAGGCTTTTATGGAGAAAATACAGCAGATGTGGATTCCACAGTGATATTCCAGGTTAAGTGAATTATTCCTCAGAAGCTCTGTGGCTCAGATCAGCTGCAGGAAGGGAGATGATACCAAAGGGACAGGAGTCTGCTGTCCCTGGAGTCCACAGGAGCTCGCCTGGTAGCCCAAAATGGCATATAATAATGAACTGGCCTCATACATTCCATCAGTGTTCCAGGCATCAGTACATGGCCACATTCTTCACCCTCCTGTTTTCACATTGCCAGACAAGGTTCTGACTGTCCCCTTTTTTGATTATTACTCTTGTTTTTTCTTTATCATTCCTACACCTACTGATTTCTTCCCAGCTTTCTGGAATATTAAAGTCAAATCATTTATATAGCACATTTAAAAACAGGAATTGACCCAAAGTGCTTTTCAGTTTAGAAAGGATTAACAAATACTGCATAAATAGTAAAATATGGGAATAAAATAACATGAGTAATAGTGAAAGAGAATATAGAAAATAACATAACATGGATACAATAAGAAAGTAAATTAATTAAAATTAAAGTATAACAATAA